>JAAEAF010002069.1:0-155145 GCA_011037195.1 Triatoma infestans
TAATACAGTACTTCCTGTCACTAGCAGTGGGAGACAGTAATTCAGTACATCCTGTCACTAGCAGTGGGAGACAGTAATACAGTACTTCCTGTCACTAGCAGTGGGAGATAGTGTACAGTACTTCCTGTCACTAGCAGTGGGAGTCAGTAATACAGTACTTCCTGTCATTAGCAGTGGTAGACAGTAATGCAGTGCTTCCTGTCACTAGCAGTGGGAGACAGTAATACTGTACTTCCTGTCACTAGCAGTGGGAGATAGTATAGCGTACTTCCTGTCACTAGCAGTAGGAGACAATAATACAGTTCTTCTTGTCACTAGCAGTGGGAGACAGCAGTACAGTACTTTCTGTCACTAGCAGTGGGATACAGTAATTCAGTACTTCGTGTCACTAGCAGTGGGAGATAGTGTACAGTACTTCCTGTCACTAGCAGTGGGAGTCAGTAATACAGTACTTCCTGTCATTAGCAGTGGTAGACAGTAATGCAGTGCTTCCTGTCACTAGCAGTGGGAGACAGTAATACTGTACTTCCTGTCACTAGCAGTGGGAGATAGTATAGCGTACTTCCTGTCACTAGCAGTAGGAGACAGTAATACAGTACTTCTTGTCACTAGCAGTGGGCGACAGTAATACAGTACTTCCTGTCACTAGGAGTGGGAGACAGTAATACAGTACTTCCTGTCTCTAGCAGTGGGAGACAGTAATACAGTACATCCTGACACTAGCAATGGGAGATAGTAATACAGTACTTCCTGTCACTAGTAGTGGGAGACAGTAATACAGTAATTCCTGTCACTAGCAGGGGGAGACAGTAATACATTACTTCCTGTCACTAGGAGTGGGAGACAGAAATACAGTACTTCCTGTCACGAGCAGTGGGAGACTGTAGTACAGTACTTCCTGTCACTAGCAGTGGGAGATAGTAATACAGTGCTTCCAGTCACTAGCAGTGGGAGACAGTACTACAGTACTTCCTGTCACTAGCAGTGGGAGACAGTAATACAGTGCTTCCTGTCACTAGCAGAGGGAGACAGTAATACAGTACTTCCTGTCACTAGCAGTGGGAGACAGTATACAGTACTTCCTGTCACTAGCAGTGGGAGACAGTAATACAGTACTTCCTGTCACTAGCAGTGGGAGACAGTAATACAGTACTTCCTGTCACTAGCAATGGGAGACAGTAATGCAGTACTTCCTGTCACTAGCAGTGGGAGACAGTAATACAGTACTTCCTGTCACTAGCAGTGGGCGACAGTAATACAGTGCTTCCTGTCACTAGCAGTGGGAGACAGTAATACAGTACTTCCTATCACTAGCAGTGGCAGATAGTATACCGTACTTCCTGTCACTAGCAGTAGGAGACAATAATACAGTACTTCCTGTCACTAGCAGTGGGAGACAGCAGTACAGTGCTTTCTGTCACTAGCAGTGGGATACAGTAATTCAGTACTTCCTGTCACTAGCAGTGGGAGACAGTAAAACAGTACTTCCTGTCACTAGCAGTGGGAGACAGTAATACAGTACTTCCTGTCACTAGCAGTGGGATACAGTAATACATTATTTCCTGTCACTATCAGTGGGAGACAGTAATACAGTACTTCCTGTCACTAGCAGTGGGAGACAGTAATACAGTACTTCCTGTCACTAGCAATGGGAGACAGTAATACAGAACTTTTTGTCACTAGCAGTGGGAGACAGTAATACACTACTTCCTGTCACTAGCAGTGGGAGGCAGTAATGTAGTACTTCCTGACACTAGCAGTGGGAGACAGTAATGCAGTACTTCCTGACACTAGCAGTAACAGGAAGTAAAAAACCTTTTAAATCTGAAAAATTTTCACTTCCGGTTAACTGATTTTTTTTTTCAAATTTGGAATTCTATCGACGCTTCCAATATTTATTAAAATTATGTAGTTGGTAAAACCGTATATAATACTAATGTGGTACTTCAGAGGAAAGCATAACGCTACTACTCTTCCCCTCCCCCCAGGATACCATAAAATACGATTTTCCCCGGGTAAAATGTTACAACATAAAAGCGATAGGTATATTAATGTGTGTGAGGTAGTATATGAAGTTAATCCTTGGAACTGTTTTTGTGTAAATCACGTAAAAAAAAAAAAAAAAAAAAACAAAAAAATACACTCAGTTAAGCCATATTTCCGGGTGATAGATTTTGCCCGAAATCTTTAGCTAGTACCTAAACGGAATACCAAGTTTGAGCTTCCGATGATTGTGATATTCTGTTAAAAATTCACACACACACATACACACACATATATATAAATCTTTTTTCGTACTCACACCCAAACCTTTTTTCGGACCCCCAGAACATGTATTTCCGAAAACTCAGTATCGAAAATTGTCATAATCGCAATAGTTCGTCTCTGACAAGCAGTGAAAGAAAGTAAAAATCTGGTGTGAAATACTCCTGATATAAAAATTATACATATACCAAATGACAACATAAAAAAAATATCGGGGAACAAGTACCAACCTACTAACCACCCCCAAGCACGTAGAAAGTGAAGACATGACAATAACATAGAATCAACCTCATATACAGGGTGTCCCATTTAAACGGGCCACTTTTGAAATAACTCTTAACGAAGCAAGATATCTAAAAAGTTAACTAACGTTGGTTGAAGTATTGCGCTCTCGTTTATGATGGTGCTGGTGTTATTTGATATTATTGCCGCCTTACACCTGAAAGCGGTGACTGAAAGTTGCGATTTCCTTTTGACCCCCACTATTTACTACTGCATTGAAAATTATTTTTAAAAAATGCCGTTAATTTCACTTCAATATTTCAAACCGTTGCCGAGATATTCAACCATAAAGATTAAATTTTCGACTTTTTTTTTTCCTATTTCTTTGTTTCATAAACTAAAATTAAAGGAGGATTTTTTTATTAATTTCTAATAAATAAGAGAGCTCAGATGCTGACAACACTTGTTAGCTATTTTAAAACCATAGGGGACTTAAAAATCAGGTAAAGCATCATTAAAACAAAAGAATATTCCAGTTTATTTACAAAAATCTATAAAAAAAAATATTTCCTACTTATTCAAAATGACCTCCTCAGCTTAACCGGCACAAGCGCAGTCACTGCCCAACAGATGAAGTTGCTAACCGTATCATGTCTGCCGGAATTGCTAAGCACGTTTGGAATAAGTCTTTTCTAAGTGCTTCTGGAGTTATTGGTTCCTTGGCATAAATTTTGCTTTGAGATATCCCCAAAGAAAAAATTCAAGAGGGGTTAAATCTGGCGATCTGGAAGGCCAGCTGACCGGTCCCTGTCTTCCGATCCAGCGCTACTGAACATTTCATTCACTTTTCTCCTCGCCAGATCGCCAGATTTAACCACTCTTGATTAGTAGTAGCGAAAAGTGGGGGACAAAAGGAAATCGCCACTTTCAATCACCGATTTCAGGGGTAAGGCGGCAATAAAATCAAATAACATTAACACCATCATAAACTAGAGCACAAATACTTCAACAAACGTTAAGTGCATTTTTTTGATATCTTTCTTTATTTAAGAGTTATTTTGTTTAAGAGTTATTTCAAAAGTGGCCCGTTTATTAAATGGGACCCCCTGTATATTTGAAATTTAACCCAAAAAAATTCCCGCACAAAATTATATAAAATCAATTTGGGGGAGGGGGAGGGGGAATCATTTCAAATAAAAGTGATAGATTTATATCTGAGCAATTACTGTTCCAAGTTTAAAAAGAAATCTTTGGAGCCATAAAATCGTTGAAGCTATTTTCGAGAAAATCAAGAAAAAATGGAAAAAAATCCATTCAGTAAAGTGGCATTTCCGGTTGATGGATCATGCCTTGGTGTGTGATGCCGTTGGTAGTATCTCAACGAGAATACTATCTTTGAGCTTCTTGTCATTTTTCGTTTTTTTTCTGTTTTTTTGTATATTCTGTTCAAACACTGTAGGAGTCCCTTGTAGGTTGTAGTAGACTGTTGCAGGGGATTATTGCACTGCGACCTGTGCAGTAATCCCCTGCAAGTCTATTGTGCCCCTCGCAACTTTCTCTTACTCCAGTTCTCAAAATTATAATTGACAAATTTTATAGTTAGTGTACCAAATTTAATGAAATTCGTCGAAAAAACTGTTCAGTAAAAGCGCACTTCAGGTTTACTAATTTTCTTGAAACTCGGAATTTTGGCGATCTATTTATTTCTAATTAATTTGTTTAAATGGTAGAATTGCATAATCAACTATGGATAGCACCATAGAAGAAAACATAACCCTACCCCTCCCCTAAAAGTGCGCTTCAATATTATTTAGTAATATTATTTAGAATTTGTATAATAAACTGAAATAACACTTTAGGAGGAAGAAAAACCTAACCCCACCTTTCAAAAACATTTCCCATAAATTCATTTTCCCCGGAGAAACGTTTTCAAATAAAAGTTTGATAGCTCTTTTATTATGTGTAGTTGAGATATAAAGTTTTGAGAAAATAGTTGAAACCATTTTGAAGAAAATCACAAAAAAGAGAAAAAAAAAAATAGTAAAGTGGCAATTTTTGGGTTGAACGATTTTCTAAAAACCACTTTTTTTTGGACTCAGGGGATATTTTACGGTGAAACTCGATATGGAATATTTGACATGATTGCAATGCTTCCTCTTACTAGGAGTATAGGTTAAATTACTGTGTAGGTTAAGCAATAAGGTTAAAAATAAATGTATAAAGAAAATCTTTCAAGTTAAAATCGATAATAAAATAATAACTGAAAAATCTTTATAATAATTAGGTTAGCATTGTTTGTATAATTTAAGCAACACTTCTCTGGCGAGTTTTGACAGGATGTCTAATTTGGGACTTGCTTAAATTTCTTGATGAAATTACATACAAACATCATCTCTTTCAAACCTTATTCAACACTTTTAAAAGATTTATTAGCATCGAGGTATTTCAGGTGAATAATTGAACTACCGAAAATCTGGTGTGAATACTCACACGACTTTCTCTTACTCTTATTAATACAATTATATATTATAAAATTACAAATTTTATTATAAATTTTCTTTTAATCATCAAATTTTACTAATTTGTCCTAAACATAAGTATAGTGGCAGTGCATGTGGACAAGTAACTAAACTGCACACGCATGTAATAGAAATGATTACATTTTAGTCCAGTAGAAAGCGCCACTTATACCACCGATTTGAATTTTTACGTGTGTAGAAATCACCAGATAACCTCAAATAAAAAATCTGGTGTGAAACACACACACAACTTTCTCTTACTCCAGTTCTGAAAATTATAATTGACAAATTTTATTGTATGTGTACCAAATTTAAGGAAATTCGTCGAAAACTGAAAAAACTGTTCAGTAAAAGCGCATTTCCGGTTTACCAATTTTCTTGAAACTCGGAAGTTTGGCCCTCTATTTATTTCTAATTAATTTTGTTTGGATGATAGAATTGTATAATCAACTGTGATAGCAATTTAGACAAAAACATAACCCCACCCCTCCCCTAAAAGTGCCCTTAAATGAATTTTCCCAGAGAAATGTTTAAATAAAAGTTGTAGATCTTTGTATGTTTAATTAATATAATAAGAAGTTTCAAGAAAATCGTCGGAGCATTTTTGAGAAAATCGCGAAAAAAGTTAAAAATCATTTAGTAAAGTGGTAAAGTAAATGCACTTCCGGTTATCCGATTTTTTTCCAACTCGAAATTTCAACAACATATTCAATTCTAATCAACATTTTTATTATTTAGATGACAGAATTGTCTAATAAACTGAAAAAGCATTTTAGATGGAAACTTAACCCCACCCCTCCCCATAACTTCCCTTAAATGAATTTTCCCAGAGAAATGTTTCAAATAAAAGTTGTAGCTCTTTGTATTTGTAATTAATATACTAAGTTTGAAGAAAATCGTCGGAGCTATTTTTGACAAAAACATAAAAAAGTAAAAAAAACAACAAGTTAAGTGGTACTTCCGGTTACGAGTTTTGACGGATAGACCACTGGCGGACAGGTGTACTGTCAGATCCCATGGTGATACCTAAACGGAATATCAAGTTTCAATTATCTACGGTTTTTCGTTTTGAGCTATGCTGTCCAACATACATACATACATACACACCACACACACACACACACACACACACATTTTGCTAAAAAAACCACTTTTTTGGACTCAGGGGACCTCACGGATATTTCCGGTGAAAACTCGATATAGAAAATTTGACACTAGGAGTAAGAGAAAGTAATTATTCAAAGTTTATAAGAAATCGTAAACTTTTTCAAGAAAATCGCGTAAAGCTGAACTGTTCATGGCCAATCCAACTAAACACTGTAACGTTGCAATTTTTTAAAGAAAATTTCTTAATTAAATTGTATTAATTAAAGTAAGAGTAAGTCATGTGAGGGTTTCACACCAGATTATTTTTGTTTGTATTGGTCAGTGGCCAACGAGGAGCTGGCTTAGGGAAATTAGAAATATATATGTATATAAATCTGGCTTTCTCTTACTGACCAATTTACGGACTATAACCTCCGCCTCCTACCCCCTCAAAACGTCTTCTGGATAAAAAGTTTCAAATAAAAGTGATAGGTCTCTGTGTTCGTAGTTTATTTTTAAAAATTTAAAGAAATTGTTATCGATTTCTTTCGATCGATCGAAATCAATCGATTTTCTTTCAAACACGAAATTTTGGTATCATAACAGCGCCCTTCCCCCCAAAAACTCGCTTTTAATGAATTTTCCCGGAGAAATGTTTCAAATAAAAGTTTTAGCACTTAATACACTTAGTTCATAGGAGCCATTTGGAAAAAAATCGTAAAAAAAAAAGTGAAAAATAATTATTCAATAAAGTGATACTTCCGGGAGAGGTATTTTCATACTTCCGGTTCAGGTATTCACATACATACATACATATATACATACACACACACACGCACACACACTATTGTCAAAAAACCACCTTTTTTTTGGACTCGGGGGACCACAAAACGTGTATTTCCGGTGAAAACTCGATATAGAAAATTTGACACGATTATTAAGCAGGCGCTGATTCGGAAGCGTTTGAAATTTCGCAACCGGTTGTGGGAGTTGCACGATCCAACATTGATGGTGAAATAGTGGCAATAATCTTGGAATTTCAGGAAATTAAAAAAAAAAAAAGACTTGCTGTTGCAGGTGCATCTAAGGAAGAATCGCTTACTATCCAGAACTGCAGAACACCCTTGTGGATTACACGGGGAATGTAGCTGCTGATCGCCTGGCAAAACGAAGGAGTTCCAACCTGAAAAAAGTTTCAACCTAACAATGCAGTCCCCATGAACATAGCTTGCCGATTAATTTGCACCGGAATAAAAAAATAGGCTACGAGAGTGCCTGGCTGAAAACATGGTGTGGCGTGTTTCAGGCTAATGACCAGGCCATTGATTACCTCCAAGCTCCTAGGACTAGCTACAGATACGACATGTGTGCTATGCGGAATAGGTAATATGGACGAAGGTCACCTTGACTCATGTCCAGCTTTAGACGACACCAGAAAGCACATTACACATATGGACGTAGATCGTAAGCGAACTGAATTATACTTCGGCAGCGAGACGTCAAATGGCTAATATTGCCATGGACATAGGCTTAAGAAAAAAACAAGTAATAATAGAAGTATTTTTAATGATCTCGTATTTACGTAATTATTTCTAAAAATGCAAAATTTGCTCAAGAAAATGTTACCATTTTATTAATTAGACATTTATTAATTTTTTGTCTGTATTTTTCTAAAAATAAAAATAAAATAATAAAAAAGAACGATTAAAGTGAAGTAAGTACAAACAAAGACAATTATTTAAAAAAAAAAATTCTTTCTTCAAATTTAATATACACTTTTTAAAATATATACTTAGGAGTTTCAGAATCAAAAGTGTAAATATCGCCATTAAAACATATTTTATATTAATTGGCTAACAATTAATTGTTTGGAAATATTTTTTTTTGAAACCTAAATAACCTTCGTTATAATCTATACCAGCGGTTCTCAAACTTTAACGCGCGATCCCTAGGGGAGCTACTTTACTAAGTGGGGGGCGTCAAATAAATGAAATAAGACAAAGCAACAGATGTTTTTTATTGATTTAAAATATAATTAAAACGAAAGCATTAAAATAAAACATTTCTAGGATATAGATCTAATGTGCCAGTTTTGAAATACACAATCTGTCCAGGTTTGGTTTATATTCGAGATAAGTCACCATTATGAGCTATTTGAAATTAAATCAATTTCGCAAAGATAAATTGAGTTTAGATTCCCCGTGTGTTGAGTTATTTTTATCTTATATTATATTGGGGGCTGCAAAATTATTCAATGTAAAGAAAAAGGGTCGTGAATATAAAAAAAAAATTGAGAAGTGCTGACCTATATCAATAGGATATCAATGTGTATCCGTGATAGCCTGCTTCTTTTTGTGGTCATCAGGACCGGTTTTGGAGGAGCGTTCACTCATCATCAGGTATATTTGTGAAAACAGTGTGATAACATAAAACTTGCACGGAGGCTTTTAGTGAGATGGCTGTCAAGGGGGTAAAGCACTTAACTGTGTTCACGACATCAAATTCTTGCATTTTTGAAAAGATAAAACAATTACATTTTTCTAACTTCATTCAATATTTTTGGAATACTAGCATACAAACGGAAAAAAGAAAATTATTCTCACATCTACTGATAAAATGAAATCGTTTTATCTAGATATCTAAAGCGAGTGAACTATCAATTTGGCAAAGAAAAGCTGTTAAAGGTAATTTAGAAATGTTGCCATGGTAACTGTGAGTTGTAGTCATGGCGGACATTGTTCCACAGCCCCTTCACAACTATCACCCTTCTATCATAGCCAAATGTAATCCATTATATCGATAGTATGGAATTACACTTTGATCCTTCTCATTAAATTCTGAGAAACTATTTAAATGATAAATTCATTTTTTTCTGTTTTTATTAAAGTTCATAATTTACACATACAGATTAGCATAATATAGCGATGTGTAATTAATAGGAACAGTAAAACGTCAATACGATTAAATTAGAAATCCATTCATGGAAATTCCGAGTGATTTTGGTTTAACATTAAACGGGAACTATCCCAGTTATATCCATTGATCGTGGATTATTTATTAAACATAAGGAATTGTCTCTTGAAGCCTTTTCGGTTTCTATAAAAGAAAAATATTTTGTCAATAAATATTTAATTAAAAATAACCTTTTAACATTTCATTACAATTTTCAACATCATAATTATGTGAATTAATTTTCGCACCTCACAACAATTAAGTGTAAAAAATGGAGAGAAATTCCTTCAATATATTGACGATTTGTGGTCGGAAAGGTGGGGTTAAGTTTTCTCTTATAAAGTGCTAGTGGATTATAGAATTCTATCATCTAAACAAAATTAATTAGAAATAAATAGAAAATTGCCACAATTCTGAGTTTTAAGAAAATTAATAAACCGGAAGTGCGCGTTTACTGAACCGTTTTTTTTTTTCAGTTTTCGGGATTTCCTTCATAAAAACAGCGACAAATTTCATTAAATCTGCTTACGGGTCTTCCTGCATTAAACCTTGAGTAATTTAGATTTTATAACCTATCAATCAATTTTCATTTAATACTATCTACACACATAAATCACCTAACACTTTTATTTTAAATGTGGATTTTTTGAGGGTTCTGAGGGGAACAATAGGCGTTAAGCTTTCCTCTAAAGTACCACTTCAGTACGATGTATGGTTCTAACACCTAATAATATTAATACACATTAGAAACATTGCTAGAATTCCAAATTTTTACGTTTAAAAAACAAATCTGGTGTGAAACACTCACATCACTATCTCTTACTGCAGTTTACACAATTATAATTAATATATTTTCTTCAAACTTTAATTTTGACTAAATGTTTACTTGTCTTCAATTTTATATCAATGGGAGAATTTGAATTTAATTAAAAATGACTCTTTTTTTTAGGAAAGCATAAGCTCCCCTTCTTTAAATGAATTTTCTCGGAAATAGAAGCTATTTAGGTCTCTGTATTCATAGTTAGTAGATGAATGGATGGACCTTTATTGCTTATAGAAATTAAAAATCACATGGCAAGGGTTTACCTGACTACAAGGGGCCATTAATAAGTAACGAGACAAATTGCTGTAGAAACGATTTATTTAATCAATACAAAATTTTGGCTACTTTACAATCATAGTCCCTAGCAACATTTATATACTTGTCCCATCGTTCCTCTAATTAGTTATGCCTCTGGCATAAAAATTCTTTGGGTTGATCTCAAAGCCACTTTTGCACTTGATTTTTAATTTCTGGATTAATTGGATTGAAAATTTTTCCACATAGAGCCTCATTTAGGGGTCCAAACAAATAATGGAGGTCGGGGCTGTAGGGCGGATGAGGAAGAATCTTCCACGCCACTTTCTTTGTGGGCGTCCGTAAGTTGTCTTGGAACCCATCTCGCACAAGTTTTCCTGTACTGCAGCTTATTCTGAATAATGTAATGGACAGTTCCAACACTCACGTGCACATCTTCAGCTATACAGTTCAACAGTAAAACGCCGGTTGTCCTGAATTAACGCGTTAATACGAGATTCGAGGGAGGAAGTTGCAATTTTAACCTGTCGTTCACTTCGTTGCTTGTCACAGACACTTACATGGCCACTTTTAAACTGTTCTACCCATTTGTAAACGTTCGAACGGCTCAAACAATTATTCCCGTACACTTTTAACATTCTTTCGTGGATTTCACTACCTCTGATACCCTCTGCAAACTAAAAATCTAATCACTGAACGTTGTTCTTCCGAGGTGCTATGCTCGAGCGAACTCGCCATTGTTAACTGAATACATTTGAAGGTCAACAGTCTCGAACAGCTGATAGAAACTAAGTATAAGATGCCATCTTGACGCACTGAAACTATTGTATTGATTAAACAAACCGTTTCTGAGCTACAGCGATTTGTCTCGTTGCTTATTGAATGACTCTCGTAGATTATAAATACAGAATACACACATGGGAGATAGTGTCAAAAACTTCCTGGAATGGTTACTTACAGTTCAGCAGGTGTTAGGGAAAATTTCTGTTTGTGAAGTTGGCATCCACATTACTAAGGAAAGACGCTATGCCATTGGTTCAGCAGGCAGTTAAGCTGTTTTCGGCGTGTCGGCTTGCGGTGCAAGTTGTTTTAGACAAATTTTTTTTTTTTTGGTTCGTCGGATTTTGAAATGTCATCATCAGAGCAGCGTATCAAATATCACACTGTGCGTGTTGCTGGAGAAATCACCTTCTGAGACCCCTGAGGTGCTGAAGGAATCGATGCGATGAAGAAAAGACTCGAAAAAGCTCGATGACCTTCGGAGTTGGGCGCCCTTCCTCTTCTACTATTATTGCCTGAGAACTTGGTATTTCAACATGGGAGTGTTTACACCATTCTTCATGAAGGTTTTAAACATGTATCACCATGATTCCGAAAATGTTATCTCCTGAGCAAAAAAAAATGAGAGTGACCATGTCCTGGCATTTGATTGACATGGCTGATGCAGATGACAGCTTCCTGAGGAAAATTGTGATAGGTACTTGCGACATTGGGCTTTCTTTACGACCCTCAGACGAAACGTCATGGAAATCACCAAAACATCACTAAGAAAGGAAAAAATGTTTGCTTGTGTTGCCGGAAGGGGGGGGGGGGTGTGTTGAAGGCGTGTCTTTTGATGACCAAGGCTTGGATTCACTACGAGGTTATTCCTCAAGGTAAAACATTCAACAAAGAACTTCACGTGGAGATCCTGAAACGGATACGAGATGCAGTTTAAATGGAAACGACCTGAAATATGGGCAGGGAATGGTTAAGTTTTTGTTGCATGCTCACTGATTCTTGCCAGGCACGAATGTTTACCCACTCTGGAGCACCTTCCCCATTCTCCCGGATCTTGCACTACGGATTTTTACCTGTTTCCATGGCAGAAAATGAAATTGAAGGGACACCGTTTTGCTGATTCACTTTGTTTTGTGATGGAAAATACGATGTAGCAGCTAAAGGAACTTTCCAAAAATGGCTTTCCAGAAGTGTTTCCAACCAGTTGTATGAATGTTGGAAGAAGTGTGTAGGAGACATCCCGAAAGTTTTTGACCCTACATTTAAAATAATATTTAAATAATGCAGCAATACAAACATTTCAACAAACCGTAACAATATACCAAATGACAGTCAGACTTATAAATACTATCTTTGCAACGTTATATTTTTTGTATATTCTCAACGGAAAAATTAAATATTAATTTCGAAGAACATCAAAAACAATCTTTACGAAGAGTTTGGATCCTTAATAAGCTATTTTTAATGCAATTTCCAATTTTTACTTTTTCTTACTGCTACTCCTAAGAGGAAGTATTGTAATCGTGTCAAATTTTTTGGTATAGAGTTTTCACCGGAAATATCTGTTTTGAGGTCCCCTGAGTCCAAAAAAGTGGTTTTTAGAAAATGGTCTGTCTTTCTGTGTGGGACAGCATAACATCAAAAACGAAAAATCGCAGAATGTTCAAACTTAATATTTCGTAAAAATCGTATAACCGGAAGTGCCACTTTACCGAAGTGTTTTATTGGTCCTTCAGTTTTTTTTTATTTAAACAAAAAAAGGCTGCAACGATTTTCTTTAAACTTATTATATCAACTACACATACAAAGATCTACAATTTTTATCTGAAACATTTCTTCGGGTAAATGCATTTAAGGAAACTTTTTGGGGTGGGTTGTGGTTAGCTTTTCCTCTGAAGTGCTATTTCAGTTAACTATACAATACTGACATCTAAATAATATTAATTAAAATAAATATGTTGTTGAAATTCCTACGTTTGAAGAAAAACGATTGGCCGGAAGTTGCGTTTTTTTCCTGAAGTTATTTTCAACCAATTTTATCCATAAAAATACCCGACGGATTTCATTAAATTTGTTAAAATGAATACTGGGAAATTTTTTCCTGAGATAGTTCATTTAAAGAAGTTTTGGGCGGCAGAGGGGGGACAGTGTATGGTTTTCTTCAAATCAGTCATTTAATCAAGTTCAGATTATCCAATTAATATAAAGTTGAAGACACGCAAACATTTAGTCCAAATTATAAGTTTGGAGGAAACTTATCACTTAAATCTGTGCAGACTGCTGTTAAGAGAAGGTCGTGTGAGTATTCCACACGATTTTTTTTTTTTTTTTTACTTTTACCTGGGGAGAGCCTGGGGTCCTCTCTATACGCAACAATCCACCAAATACCAGGTTCTTCTCGAAACTTGCAACGTGGATCAAGTCAAATCTTTCCACAGTGGGAAGGGGCGCCTGTTATTCTGAAATTTCCACACTTTCTGGTTGCAGTTGTTAACCTTCTTCAACGGTCCACTGGAAAATCTTCCTCAATGCCCGAAAGTTATCCGCCATTGCACTTTAACCTGCGAAGATAAATTAATACCTTCATAATAACTCGTACATTTCTCTTACTGTTTTATGAGCAAGTATTACGCGATCGTATTATCAAAATTCAGTTTTTACCGGAAATAAACGTTTTTGAATGTGTGTTAAACTAAATATCTTAAGAAGTATCTTTCAAACTCAAATAACCGCATCTGACACGAAAGTTTCGGGTAAAAAAAAATCCATCACCGGAAGTGCAACGTTTGCTGTCAGTTTTTCCCAATTTTCTTTTAAACTTCCTATAATATTATTTACCCACATGAATGCCTTTCTCTTTTATTGCAAACATTTTTCCGGGAAATATTTTGGGGTTTCTGAGGAAACAGTAGTGTTATGGTTTCCTCTAAAGTACCACTTCATTACATTGTATGGTACGACCACCTATATACGAGAGTCATTCCATTAGTAATGAGACAAATCGCTGTAGCTCAAAAACGATTTATTTAAACAATACAAAACTTTGGCTACTTTTCAACATAGTTCCCACCAACACTTGTCCCATCGTTCTTCTAATTTGTGTATGCCTCTGGCATAAAATTCTTTGGGTTGATCTCGAAGCCCCTTTTGCACCACATTAACTTCTTCATTGGATTGAAAATGTTTCCCACGTAAAGCATCTTTAAGAGGTCCCAACAAATGGAAGTCCGATGGTGAGAGGTCGGGGCTGTAGGGATGATGTGGAGGAATCTCTAACTCCACTTTCTTTGTGGCCATCCATAAGTTGTCTTGGAACCCACAGACTTCGGACAAGTTTTCTTGTACTGCAGCTTACTTCTGATAATGTTATGAATAGTTCCAACACTCGCGTGCACTTCTTCAGCTATCAGTTCAACAATAATACGCCTGTTGTCCTGAATTAACGCGTTAATGCGAGATTCAAAGGAGGAAGTTGCAACTTCAACCGGTCGTCCACTTCGTGACTTGTCACAGACACTTATACGGCTACTTTCAAACTGATCTACCCATTTGTAAACGTTCGAACGGTTCAAACAATTATTCCCGTACAGTTGCAACATTCTGTCGTGTATTTCACCAACTTCTTCGACACCCTCTTGCAACTGAAAGTCTAATCATTTTCGAGTTGTTCTTTCGAGGTGCATTGCTCGAGCGGACTCAGCCATTGTTAATTGAATGCATTTGAGGTTATGCTTACCAAGTACTCACGAACAGCTGATGAAAAACTAAGTACAAGGATGCCAACATGTCGCACTGAAACTATTGTATTGATTAAACAAACCGTTTCTGAGCTACAGCAATTTGTCTTGTTACTTACTGATTGACCGTCTTATTACTAATATAAATTAGAAGCATTGATAAAATTTCAAATTTGAAGAAAATCGGTTAACTGGAAGTGCAACTTTACAGAATGGGTTTCGAGTTTTGAATTTTCTCAAAAACGGCTACAACGATCTTCTTTAAACTTAGAACGACATTGTACAGGTAAATGCCTATCACTTTTATTTGAAACATTTTTTTTCGAAAAAATGGAATTTTTAAGGACTTTTTGGGGGTGGGTCTGTCAGTTAGTTTTTTAAATTTAAACTGTACAAGCTTTGTTGGTTTTGACATAGGGCGTTCCACACAAGTCCGCTCAGATATAAAAGTATAAACTCTACCACCTTCTTTTCGTGGCCAGCCCAACTAAAAATTGAAAATGTTGCAATTTAAAAAAAGTAAGTGTTAATTAAATTGTATTTAATTGGAGTGAGAGAAAGTCTTGTGAGTGTTTCATACCAGATTTTTTTTTTATTTTTAAATGAAACAAATGAATTCAAGATGGCGTTAATGCAATACGGCAGATGAATGTAAAAGGGTGACACAGTTGCTGGTTTTTTAACGACGCCAGCTGGGCATCAGCTGTCCGCCATTTGTTCCTAACGAGCAATTTTTATGTGTGCGTGTGTGTGTGATTCACTCAACCGTAACCTGTTGTGATTCGATTTTTCTGTGCTTTGGCAGGGTGTGGGGAGCAAAATACATTATCTACATTGTAAATGTATCAGCACGTGCAAATAAGGAAAGAGGGCATTGCACTTTGTAATATTCCGAAGATCTATGTACTCGAAAGCTATTCCTCCAGATGATTGGGTCCGGTAGTGCTGCTAGTTAAATATCACAGACTTCATTTTGTGGTTTCATCGACTATGGGTTTCATGTGTGCTCTTCACCAGTTCAGTATGGGCAAAATGGAACAGACATATTCCAGGCATCCTCCAGGCTGAAATTCACGCAATGGGACGATATGTTGGGTTCAACTTCGAGATTAGGAATATCCCTAGTCGAGGTGGGGGTGGGTCAAGGTGGGTTGGGTATTTAAGCAGTTAAAACAAGAAATACCATGGAGCAAAAGCCCAGAAAGGACCAAGGCTTGCCAGACGGCAATTTTTATTGATATTGCGGTTTTCACTCCGTAAGTTCTGGCTGACTATAGCTTCCCAGTTTTTCCTCACGATGCTAGGACAACAACGTCTTTATCTTCACGGTAATCAAACCCAGATCTCTGGCACCAAAAGCGAGTGTGCTAGCCTCTAGAACAACGCGTAAGAACTAACTAATAGTTTTTACATAAACTGAACTTGGAAGGGATTATAGGTTGAGAGGTCGCATTTTAGAACCAGTAGTGGGGCAAACAGCATTAACGAACCTATCACATAATCACTATCCCAAATATCTGACAAGGAATGTTCTTTAGACAGATCTTGTTCTCTTCTCAGAAACGAGTAATGAAATTAATGCCCCTCCATATCTTTAATAACTATTCTAAATAGAGCTACATTTAGTCTGTTTCCAACAGCAGCAAGACAAGGAATGTTCCCTAGTTAGATCTTATTCTATTTTCAGAAACAAGTAACGAAATTAATGAACCTCCACTTCTTTAATAACTATTCTAAATAAAGCTACATTTAGTCTGTTTCCAACAGCAGCTAGACAAGGAATGTTCCCTAGATAGATCTTATTCTCTTCCCAGAAACAAGTAACGAAATTAATGCACCTCCACTTCTTTAATAACTATTCCAAATAGAACTACATTTAGTCTGTTTCCAACAGCAGCTAGACAAGGAATGTTCCACTATTAGCTCTTCTTCTCTCAGCAGACGCCAGTAATGTTCCTCTAGCACTTAAAGTCTAATATAAGACCAACCTTTCATTTACAAAATCTCTAGCATATAGTTTTACAATTTCTTGTTTAAATTGTTCAAACTGGTGCCTCTAGTGAATAATAATAATAATAATAAATACCCTGTAGGGGGAAGTGGCTAGTCCACTTCTTCAGGGATCCTTCTTCAGGGATCTAGGCGTCCCTGCGGGTTTACCAGCCTAACAACACTACATGTACACTCATACTGACACCCTTGTCAATACACACTACACATAGGACCTGCAGAGGTAGTTGATGTGTGCAACTACTTGGGTACAGCGCACCCACAGGTAAACTTGAGCTCCCCACCACACACACTCACTCACACCTGAACACTCGACACTTTACAGACGACTACACACATGAACAAGGACACGCACTCGTTGAGAGCTCGGAGTATAAATATCTCTCCCTCGTGCTTGCCGGCAAGAGGCTTTGGGGCTAGGGTGGAAAAGGGGATCCTGGGCATTGAGGGAGACGACGACCTGCGGGCGTCCGATCCCAACACATGTCTTTGGCCTCGGCTTCACCCGAGAGCTCTACCTGGGGGATAGCCCGACCCCAGGAAGGCAAGGGAATTCCGCCTCAGGTGGGTTCCTAGGGTTAGGAAGGGGGTCGCGGGGACACGGGTCGATGCTTCGGTATCGGAACGTTGTCTTCCGCGGCACCGGACTATGTCAAGGTGCGATGGTCTACCCGGATAGTAACCGGGTGCATTTGATCGTCCGAGGAGGCGGGACCACGTACCTTGATGAACCTTTTATTGTTATTATGGATAACATTAAAAACCTTTCTGGGCCTAGCCCAACAACTTCTCACCTACCCACACCACCTCCTATCCTTACTCCAAACAATCCTTTCCCGATATCCCAGATCCTTCCCACATCTGCTCCTATCACCACCTCTATTCCCTCACCGATTGGACTACATGGCAATGGACAAGGCGTGTCGACGGCAAACATCTCTGGACTAACGAAAACTGGCTTGCAGGTTACCCTACAGCCTTACAACCCCCCTTCCCCGCCGAGGAAGAAAGCCAGGGGTGGCAACTACAAGGAGAAAGAGGTAAGTAAAAAATTATTATTTTTAGATTTAGAGGAAGATAATTGGGGTAGGTACTTTGTTATAAAAAAGAAAAAAGGTACATTTACAAATGACTGCTCTTTTAAACTGTATAACCTTATCAAAACAACACTGGGCGAAACCAAAAGCATTAAAAAGTTAAATGATGGCTCCATTTGTATGGAATGTGAGAACAGAATCCAAGCGAAAACGATCTTAAGCTTAGAAAAATACATGGATGTTGAGTTGGAAACAAGTCCCCATAAGCGCTTGAATAATTCCCAAGGCGTGATTACTTGCAGGGACATAGTAAATAGCACAATAGAAGATATAAAAGAGGGTCTAGCAGATCAGGGCGTGGTAGAAGTAAGACGCATAAAGCGATGGCAGGATGGTGATCTAGTAGACACCTCCTCCTTTGTATTGACATTTAACCGCCCAAAACCACCACAAATGATAGACGCCGCCTTTTACAAACTAAGAGTGCGCCCATATATACCATCTCCAATGAGATGTATAAATGTCAAAGATTTGGGCACACTTCAATGAAATGCAAAACAATCGAGATGGTATGTGAATGCGGAAAAATTAAACACGAAGGCGGATGCACACCGCCAGTAATGTGTGTAAATTGTGGTGGAGAACGCACTGCTAGATCCTCAGGTGCCCTATTCTAATTAAAGAAAAAGAAATACAAAGAGTTAAAACACTGCAACAATGATGCAAGGGCAATCGTTGAAAGTAAATCGTATGTAACCCATGAAAGTTCTTATGCTGAAAAAGCAAGGGCGCCCTTATCAGTAGCACACCCTATCCAAACCCCTGTACACACCCAGGGCCAACAAACAAAAGGCCCATCCCCGGTCACAAGGGAACCATTAGAAAGGAGGGAGAAATCCCACCACCTAGCTCTTCCCTTGTTGTGGATGGAGCCATTACGATAGGGGACAATCCATCCCCTAAACAAACTGCCCTCACAGGGGCACCGGCAGCCGCAAGGCTTCCAATGACCAACCCCACACCTAGTGGGTGTGATCCCAAGGTGGGAATATTCCTGCCCAAAGTTTCAGCTTCCTCTGAAGGGGAGTGGAAGGTGGTTAACTCACCAAAACGTTCCCCTAAGAGGAAGGAAGCTAAATTTAAATTACCTCCCCCTCTCCCAATAAGGATTAGGGGGAGAAGAATAACTAACAGAGGACAGACGTCCTCCCAGAGTATCTGTTCCCCCAAAAAGCAGTGGCAACTGCTGGGGACAGATATTGATGCATCGGAGTCGGAAGGGGGAAATCAGTCTGATTTCCCTCCGAAGAGAAAGAAAAAAGGCTGGCCCAAAGGCAAGCCGCGGAAAGAGTGTGCCACTGATTAAAGAAAAACAGTATCCATGTATGTAACTCAGTATGTATTTATAATAAATTTATTCCAACATTTTTGTAAAATATCTTAGTCTAAAAAATTCTGTAAATATGTTAAATTCAAAAGATAAGAAGATCTTGCCACATGTGGTCACCCATAAATATTAATATGTGTGAGTCCATTCTTCAATGGAACTTGAGGGGCTACATGAGTAACATGGAAGGTTTACGCCGATTGGTGGCGGAATACCGTCCATTTGGGTTGTGCCTCCAAGAAACAAAGATTCGCCCGGGGCAAGTAATTCGTATCCCTGGGTATAATATATATGGCAAAGAGGTGCAACCTGCCCCAGGTGGGAGAGCGCACGGCGGTGTCGCCGTTTGTGTACGGGAGAACATCCCCAGCAAACGGCTGAACCTACAAACCAATTTACAAGCTGTTGCCGTGCGCCTAGCTGTACCATTTCAGGTCACTTTAGTTAGTATTTACCTACCAGACACACTCTGGCGGAGAAGTGACCTAGAGGATCTGCTCTCGCAGCTCCCTGCCCCGGTGTTACTGATGGGAGATTTTAACTCTCATAACACCTGGTGGGGGTCAATGCGAACCGATGCTCGAGGCAGAGCTCTTGAGGAAATTATAGATAATAGTAATATGATAATCCTCAATAATGGTACAGCAACATATTTAAACACACACTCAGGGCGCTTTAGTGTCATTGTTCTGAGTGTTGCAACACCCACCATAGCCGTACGTTTGGAATGGACCACCTTAGATGAATTATACCATAGTGACCACTACCCAATCTTAGTATCGAGCTCCATCTCTAGGGCAGATTTTATAACGCCTTGGAGATACGACATCAAAAGAGCAAATTGGCCTGCGTACTCTTCTAGAGTAGTGGCACCACTCCTCACAGGAGATGCCACACTTGATGCAAATAATTTTGAAGAAGCGCTTATACAAGCAGCCGGGGATTCAATACCGCGGGTAGGCGGAAGAGTCGTAAGACCCCCCGTCCCCTGGTGGACCCCGGAGTGTAAAATAGCCAACGCAGCCAAAAAGCGAGCATTTAATAGGTTCAATAGATATCCTACGGAAGAGAATTCAATACAATTTAAAAGACTAAGAGCCAGAGAGAGGCGGATAATAAAAGAAGCAAAACGGAAAACCCTCACTTCCTATGTGTCTAAGATTTCATCGTCGTCGACGCTAAAGGAAGTGTGGGATAAAGTAAGAGCCCTCTCTGGTGGACGAAGAACTCCGTTGATACCAGCTCTAAAAATTAATGATGTCGTCGTCACCGAGCCACGAGACGTGGCTGAGGCCTTTGCTGGACATTTTGCGCAAGTGTCCAGCTCTCAGAGTTACTCGGCCGAATTCCTCCGGCGAAAAGGTGACGTGGAGCAACAGCCACTCGATTTTGAAACCGCCTTCAATGACGCTTACAACGAACCGCTGACCATCCATGAATTAGAAAATGCACTACTTAAATGCAAAGACACTGCTCCAGGGATTGATGGTATCCCATATGCTATGCTAAGAAATCTGAACTCAGCTGGGAAGCTTGCGCTTCTCCAGTTGTATAACAGCATATGGGAGACGGGCCAATACCCTGATGGTTGGCGGGAAGCAGTCATTATACCGATCCCTAAAGAAGGAAAAGACCCTAGTGACCCCTCTAGTTACAGGCCTATTTCGTTGACCACCTGCTTGAGTAAGGTCCTCGAATCTATGATTAATTATAGATTGGTATATGTTTTGGAAACGAGAGGACTTTACAGCCAGCATCAAGCGGGATTTCGCAGATATCGTTCCACGTTGGATCAAATGAGCCAACTCGAGGTCTATGTGCAAAACGCATTTATGCGGAGAGAGCATGTGCTGGCCGTGTTCTTCGACCTTGAGAAGGCTTATGATACGACGTGGAAATATGCGATTCTGCGGAAGTGTCACGAATGGGGACTGAGAGGGAAGCTGCCGAGGTTCCTCCGTGGCTTTCTAGAGTCACGAAGGTTCCGGGTGCGACTGGGGTCGGTCCTTTCGGACCCTCATTCTCTTGAGAACGGAACACCTCAGGGGTCGGTATTAAGTGTTACGCTATTTACGATGGCGGTTAATTGTCTTGCCGAAGTTGTAGGAGACCCACTCCAAATATCTTTATATGTTGATGACCTCGCTATTTATTTATCAGGGAGTAATCTTAGCGAGGTGAAGGAAACCCTACAACAGGCTATATACAGAGTGGCTAATGAGGCCTCTAGGAACGGGTTTAAATTCTCTAGTACTAAGACGGTGTGCTTACATTTTCGTCGCTTAAGACACGAGCATAGTCCCCCTACTTTATTAATGAACGGCATGCCGATTCAATATAAAGATAGCACCTGTTTCCTAGGCCTCATATTCGATACTAAGTTAACGTCGCAGGATCATATAGACTACACATGTAAGAAAGCAAGGAGAACCCTCGATATTTTGAAATTTCTTGGCAGCTATAAATGGGGTACGGAGCGGGAAATCCTAAAGCGTATTTTTATTGCGCTTACCCGCTCCAAATTAGAATATGGAGCGCCAGTTTATAGCTCAGCGCGCAAATCACGCCTTAAGTCATTAGATAGGATATATAATGAAGGAATTAGGTTGTTTACAGGCGCCTTCCGGATCAGTCTTTTAGAAAGCGTATATGTAGAGTCAGGGATGCTGCCTCCTGAACTTAGGAGGGGACACCTTACCCTGACCTACATTGCCGGAATATGGGGAAAGCGGTTTTATCCGTTATTCCACACCATATTCGAGGGCCCATTTCAACAAGAGTACCGTCAACAACAATCACGGACGCGACCTCTCGGGGTCCGAGCGCTAGAGCTCTTAGACGCGGAGGGTTGGCGCTTTGCGCACCTCTCCCCATGGCTACTACCTTCTGCAAGCGTCCGTATGGACCTGGCAACACATAAAAAAGAGGAAACACCATCCATCGTCTATAGGCAAAAATTGTTAGAAATTTTAAACCTTTATTATGATTTCCGGCCAGTGTTTACTGACGGGTCGAAGATAGGCGACGGTGTAGGTAGTGCTGTGTACACGGAGGGAGTTACCCTTAGTTGGACACTTCCGCAATATGCAACCGTGTACACAGCTGAGATGTTCGCAATTTACCAGGCCCTGAAATTAATTCGAGATAAAAATTATAATAAAACACTAATATTGACGGACTCATTAAGTGCATTACAGGCCCTCCGGGATAAGTTCTCGATGGACCCAATGGTCCTAAAGATTTACAATTTATTGCAGCAACTAAGCGCATGTGGTCAAGGGGTGAAGTTCGCCTGGGTGCCGGGTCACATTGGTGTGTCCGGTAACGAACGGGCGGACGAGGCAGCTAAGCGAGCTGCCTCTGCACAAACAAATGATGTCACCCCCGTACGGCCCACTGACTTACAGGTTTATATGAAATACATTATTAATAAAAAATGGCAAAGTCGGTGGGACGGAATGAGTGAAAAATTAAAAGATATTAAACCACATGTGCGAAATGTCATGATCGAGAACTACCCGCGGCACGAATCAGTGATTCTGACAAGGCTAAGGATAGGTCACACACGTGTGACTCACGGGCACCTCCTTACTGGTGGGAGAAGACCGAGGTGCTCTCGTTGCCGAGAAAGGCTGACGGTAGCGCACGTGTTGGAAGGGTGTCAGGCGCTGTACAGACAGAGAGAAAGAACAGGTCTGCCACATGATAAGCGCGTTGTATTGCAAGAGGGTTCTCCTTACATAAGGAGGCTATTCGATTATTTGAAAGATATAAATATATACAACAAAATTTAGGATTAATAGTTAGGTTAGGCAAAGCTGGGTGAAGGAATATTGAGTACTTCACCCATTAGGTTAGTTATTTTAAAGGGGAAAGGAATATCGAGTACTTTCCTCTTAGTGTGTATATTTAGTATGAATGTATTTATTAGCGTGAATGTATTTATTAATGTGAATGTATTTATTAGCGTGAATGTATTTATTAATGTGAATGTATTTATTAGCGAGAACGTATTTATTAGCGTGAATGTATTTATTAGCGAGAACGTATTTATTAGCGTGAACGTTTTTATAGCGTGAATGTATTTATTGGCAAGAATGTATTTATAAGCGAGAACATGTTATAGTGTGAATGTATTTCTTAGCGAGAATGCTGGTATAAATGGTTAGGTTAGTATTTTATCTTCTATTTTGGGGTTGAAAGAAATTATAATATAAGTATTTCAACCCCTTAGGTTTAGTTTAATTTAGATTTAATCTCTTATAGAGGGTGCAGGAACATAAGTTAAAAGTACTGCACTCCACATTTAACTTGTTCAATAGCCTCCTTAAGTAAAAGTTATACAATTAAAATATCTAAAAATTACAATATTAAATGAAAGAATGTTGCTTTTGGTTTTTGCTTGGGTTGTTGAAATAGGTTCTCCAGAAGTTAAGGGATGGCACTGCAATAACCCGCACTCCCCCTCGTCGACCAGATCGATGAGATAAGTGGGGAAGTGTGGGAAGAATCAACCACCAATGGCTCCACCCCCGCTCTGCCAGGCAAAGTGTCGTGTGTGGACGCCAATTAAGGTATTGGTGCCATCCCAGCTCGAGTGGCAAAAGAAGAGAAAGATACTTAAAGAATGTGGGGCGCTAATGGCCATAAGTCGTCGATGCGCTCGGAAAAGAAAAAATAATAATAATAATAATAATAAATTATTTACTTGACTCTTCAACGACCGGATACGCCAATTGAATTTTATATCTTTCTCTTACTGCTATTAATGCCACTTTGTCTGACTTCCGGAATCCATGCTTTCCGGTTCACTGAGATTGTTTTTAGCTAATTGTCTGTACTAGTGTACAAAATATCTCAAAAAACGAAAAATTGCAGTAAACTCAAAATGATTATTCCGTTTTGTTACTACTACCGCATCTAATATGAAGCGGGTTCTGTGGGAATAGTAGCGATAAAAGCTTTCCTCTAAAGTACCACTTCAGTACAATGTATGGTTCTTCCACTATATGATATTAAATTAACATTATAATGATTGCTGGAATTCTAAATTTTGAAGATTTTTTTTTGGTAATTTTTACTTTCTTCTAGGAAGTTTTGCGATTATCATCAGAAATACATGTTTTGAGGTCCCCTGAGTCTGAAAAATCACAAGATACCCAAACTTCTTTAAACTTCGTAGACTATCTGCATACATATAAATACTTAGGACTTTTATTTGAAACATTTCCTCGGGATAATTGATTTGGGAGAACAGGGTTTCTGTGGATACAATTCTGTTATGCTTTGCTGTAAAGAACCACTTCCGTACAATTTATATGGTTTTTATCACCTATATTATATTAATACACATTAGAAGCCTTGATAGAATTCCAAATTTGAAGAAAATCAGTTTAGCGGAAGTACGACTTTACAGAGTATAGGTTTTTGAGTTTTTTTTTTTTTTGAATTTTTCCTAAAATGGTTACAATGATTTCCTTTAAACTTGGAGTGCTCACTGTACTTGGAGTGCTCACTGTACTTGGAGTGGTCACTGTACTTGGAGTGCTCACTGTACTTGGAGTGCTCCCTGTACTTGTAGTGCTCACTGTACTTGGAGTGCTCACTGTACAGTTGTAAACGTTAAAATTTAAACTACATCAGCTTTGTTGTTTTATGTTATTGGCAGAGAGCGCTCTTTCAAGCCCGCTCAGGTGTACCAACCAAAATACTTTTTACTGCCTCTTACTCCTAGTAAGAGGAAGTATTATAATTATGTCAAATTTTCGATATTGAGTTTTCACCGGAAATATCCGTTTTGAGGTCCATTGAATCAAAAAAAGTGATTTTTAAAAAATGGTGTGTGTGTGTGTGTGTGTGAACAGTAAAGCACAAAAAAGAAAAATCGTAGAAAGTTCAAACTTGATATTTCGTTTAGGTATCACCATGGGATCCGACACTACGTTATCTGTCGAAATTCCTCAACCGGAAGTACCACTTTACTGAGTGTTTTTTTTTTTTTACTTTTTTGCACTTTTCTCGTAAAATTGCTCCAACAATTTTCTTTAAACTTGATATATCAACTACACATACAAAGAGCTACAATTTTTATCTGAAACATTTCTTAGGGAAGATGCTTTAAGGGCACTTTTTGGGGTGGGGTGGGGTTAGGTTTTCCACTAAAGTGCTGTTTCAGTTTATTCAGAAAATTCTATCATCTAAATAATATTAATTAGAATTAAATATGTTGTTGAAATTCCGAGTTTGAAGAAAATCAAATGACCGGAAGTGCGTTTTTACTGAAAAGTATTTTTCAGTTTTCTGCTACTTTCTCTAAAACGGCTCCAGCGATTTTCGTTAAACTAAGTATGTGACACCACACATATAATGAGCTACAACTTTTATTTGTATCCTTTCTCAGGGTAAACTCATTTAAGGGGGCTTTTGGTGAGGGTAGGTTTATGTATGTCTCTGAAGTGCTATCATACTTGATTATGCAATTCTACCATCTAAACAAAATTAATTACAAATAAATAGATTGTCATAATTTCGTTTTTCAAGAAAATTAGTAAACCAGAAGTGTGTTTTGACTGAATAGTTTTTCAGTTTTCCCGATTTTTTTCATTTAAAAAAACCGAACAAATTTCATTAAATTTGGGTATACTAACTCTAAAATGTGGTATTATAATTTTGAAAACTGGAATAAGAGGAATTTGTGTGAGTG
The DNA here is from genome assembly GCA_011037195.1 of Triatoma infestans. Taxonomy (NCBI): domain Eukaryota; kingdom Metazoa; phylum Arthropoda; class Insecta; order Hemiptera; family Reduviidae; genus Triatoma; species Triatoma infestans. Next base: position 25,777 of record JAAEAF010002069.1, read on the forward strand.
TTTAAGACCAAATTTTTTTTTGTCTTCAGAAAACGGCTTGTAATGATTTTCTTTGAACTTGGTATATTATCTACACACACATATGCACAAGTATCATCACTTATATTAGAAATACGTTCTCGTGAATTTTTGTGGGGTTGGTGGGGTGTGGATTTGGGAGAGGATCGGTAAGCCTCTGCTAATGACCACTTCAGTACAATGTATGTTTTCTTGCAAACGTTTTTTTTTAATTTAGGCGCGTCTACATCTAGGGTCATTTGCGCCTGGAGCTTTCTCAGTGCACTGCCGGCTTCCGGAAAGTGTTCTTTCATTACAGAAAGCACAGAAAGCACTGTACATCAGCGGATAGTGAGCTGTACAGGCATTCCTAGGTAGAAAAAAATCTATGGGCAACACAGCTGGACTCAAACCAGTACCTCCGTATTGCTAGTCCAGTACGCTAACCACTTAGCTATTCACTTCCCTATTCTCCAGTACTGCTACAATGGTATTTTTTTTAACTTGGTATATTAACGCAGCACTTTTATTTGAAACATTTATCTGAAAAAAAAAATTAAAATTTTACTTTCTCTTACTTTACTTTTTCAAAATTGAGTTTTCACCGGGAAATATATGTTTAAAAAAAATTGCTAGAAGCTCGAAACTTGGTATTATTCCGTTTAGTTCTGACACAAAGGTTTGAGGCAAAACTCCATCAATCGAAAAACAATGCAGCTACATTTGTAGTTGACTCATACTGGGTCAAAGGTTTTTTAAAACCTACCACCATTAAAAAAAACAAACTAAAAAACACCCTTATGAAAGTTTTGATTCATTTAAAAAATAATTTGTCGTTTGGTAAATTAAATTTGGATTTACTGCAGTAAGAGAAAGTTGTGTCTGTTTCACATCAGATTCTTATTTCATTGACCGGTCGGTAATGTGTTTTCTCTTTCTTTTTTCTTTTCTTTTCTTTTCTGGGTTCCTACATCAATAGATGCTATTTATTTGTGTTAATCGTAAATATATATATTAACGTAAGTTTTCTTAAAATTTAAAAAAGAATAAATTAGAAATATATCTTATTAATGAATATAATATTAAATGAATTATATTTTTAACATACTTAAGTTTTGCTTCCTCACCTGAACGAAGTACATAGCTGACGATAATAAGGCCGATTTATCAAAACGTTTTAGGAGTACCTGAAAAAAAAGTTATTGAAAGAAGTCTCAAAAGGTGCTTGCACGCAAGTACTTTCAGCCACATAATTACATTCACACATACATCCATACTGAATCACTCTTTTTTTTTTTTTTTTTGGTGTCAAATAAGAATTTTTCTTAAAAAAATAAAAAACACATATATATATAATATTAAAGTTATTCTTTAGTGATTTAGGAACAGTAGGTACTGTGAAGGGTCAGTGTAATACCTTAAAATTTTAATTGTTCATAAAAATTAACAGAACAAAAACCTAAATTTGAGATAGCGTCCTCGTGGCGTGGTACAAACGTCATTCAAAAAAAATGTTTTCGAGATTTGTAAGAAAAGATGAAAACTAAGTACCCAAGGAAACTGTACTTTTTATATACACAGAGGCGATCAAAAGTATTACATTGCTCAAGCAACATTTTTTGCTTCAAATTCAAAAAGCAAAATTGGATTACAAGAAAGCAAAAAACTCCCATTAATAACGAAACTTTATTGTTACTCATAATTACATAAAAATAAAATTAGATTATAAAATGTTAATTTGAGAAATTCGATACAAACAAACAAAAAATTACAGTGGTTCAAAAAAATTTTCATTCAGTTAGATTAGATTAGAAACTCGGGTGGGCAATATCCCCAGTACCGCAGCCATCAAAGGCTTATTGTGCCTTCCTGATGGTCTAGTACGTGAACCCTCCTCTTCTAAGGAGTTTCGTGGCTTTCACCGCTAGATCTTTCTGCTCCACAGGTCGCAAGGTACCAAAGATTTCGTATCGCAATTTAACTATGGCTACGCAATCATATAACAGGTAGTGGTCAGTTTCCTCCACATCCTGCACAAGGGTTCACAACCTAATCACCCCCTTCCAACCTTATGCAGATATTTCCGGGAACCTACAATGACCCAGAGAAATCTGGTTCTTGCTCAAGTTAAGGGCCGCCTCTTTGGGTCCTGATTTTACACAGTTCAAGCATCAACCTTTTATTGAGTATGTGGATGGGTCCACCGCAATCCTGGATGATAACACCTGGTATTTTATCCGTCGTAGCGTGCGTTTCAATGCAATGTTTCTGTTACACTCGGACACTGTTGGTTTGTTGATGTATAAATGTATGTGCGGGAGTTATAAGGTTATGTTACTATGTGTGTGTTATAATAATTCCATTTTGTCGTTAGACATACATACATAGTAACATAACCTTATAACCTCCCGCACATACATACATCAACAAACCAACAAGTGTCCGAGTTTAACAGGAACATTGCGTTAAAGTGAACAATCAACACGAACCTAATAAATTTGCTCTAACGATGGATGAATATCCGAAAACCGGTCAGGAATATAAGAAATACGCATGCTACGACGGATAAAATACCAGATATCAACTTTTTACTGTGCCTTGCTCCTGGGCTTGCTTCCTAGTATGTGTCCCCATGTTCTTTACGGAGCCAATCCTCGATGGAAGCACGGGGACCATATCATTGGATATCCCCCAGGACAGGCTCTGGACCAGACGGAGTATTCCTGGCCAGCTGATCAGCTATCACATTTCCCTCAATTCCTACATGCCCAACCAAGCACCCAACACAGCTGAACTTTATTGTGCCTGGAGAGTCGCGTGATAGCTTCTCTACATTCTTTTTGACAAGGGAAGAGGTAGCCCAGAATGCCACTTGCTTCTAGGAAAACAACTTTTTAAAACAATGAAATTAAGGAAAATAAAAATTGATGAAGTGGCAGAGTTCGAATGAAAATCGGTAGAAATTTAAGGCGCGGCAACATCTATGATCATTGGCGCCCGGAGCATTCTCAGTGCACTGTCTGCCTCCGGACAGTGTTCTCTCATTACACTGTCTATCACCGGACAGTGAGCTGGAGAGGCTCCTAGGAAGGAAAAATCTAAGGGCAGCACAGCTGGGCTCGAACCCGGGACCTCCGCGTGGGAGTCCAGTATAATGGATGTGAGAAGAAGAGAGAATGGATTTTAGAGAATTAAATTAGAATATATGCTGAACACTATATAATGAAAAGAATACTTATACTGCAAGGACTTTACAATTGAAGTAAGGCAGCGAGAGAAATATATAGAGACAGACTGGCTGAGTTATGAGAAAGAAGGTAATAGAAGGTTGCTGACTGGTTGTAAAACTGGTCGTAAACTGTTGTAAAACTGTCCCCTTGAAGGGCTAGCTCGGCTGTATATATATATGTAATCTCCCACCCTAGTCTGGCCTAGGTAGCGAGTAACTAGATTGATTCATTTTTGTGTTTCTCCGCTCTTCGGATCCTATGAATCTTTGATGCCCGTAGACCTGTGATCCCATTACATCCAGTATGCTGAACATTCCCTTCGGCAGAATTGAATCCCTGTATAAAAGATAGAAGTACTTAGTGACTTTATTTCAACAAGGTTTAAGTGATCTCCTACCCAGCGGTCCATCCTTCATCCATACTGGGATAAAGAAAAGCATGTAATCCATTTTTATTTTCCTTAATTTCATTGTTTCAAAAATTGTTTTCCTAGTAGAAGAAAATCTAGTAGAATTATAAAGAAAACTTAGAAAATGTATGAATACTTTTTTGTTTGATCCCACTGTAAGATTATTAATAGCAAAAGAATTTAGTCATATAAAAATTGCAAACTACATAAAATTCTTGAGTAGATAAATAACTTGGACAAGATAATGGACAATATTTTCCTGCTAAGTTAACTTCAAAAAGAATTAACAATATTTAACTCTTAAAGGAACCTGAGCAAAAAATAACCTTACACAGTGATAACAATAAATTGAAATATAACAACTGCTTTTTAACGAAGTATAATAATTAAATTTTGCATTTAATCATCCAATACTTCGATATGAACTAAGCATTAGCTTTCTAAACAACAGTTAGACATAATAATAGTAGAAAACTGAAAAAATACTTTTCAGTAAAAACTGCATTTCCGTTTATATAAAAAAAAATGCACTTTAGAGGAAAACATAACCTCACCCACATCACTTAAACTAAATATAAAACTTGGAAAATTTTTGCGCATGCTTGGGATACGATCCCGGAACCTCCGTGTTGCTAGCCCAGCGCGCTGCCAACTGAGCTAATCCTTTCCCTCTCTGAAGAAATTAAAATCAAGAATTTTAGCATTCTTGTATATTTTGCTTTTGAATTTTCAACAAAAAAATTTCGTTTGTGCAAAAATAATTTCTCAACTCTACAGAATCAAGTAACTACTTTTTTTAGTAACTAAGGGTTGTTATGAAACGGTGTTTTTAATTCTGAAAATAAAGAGCATTTTAGGGCTATAATGTTATCAATGTCCACTACCAGCAGTGCTGGGACACCACCATCGACCTATAACTACGCATTATCTTTCCCCATAATGTCACACCTACCTAAATGTGCTTCAACCTAGCTAATTAGCTTCAACTTGGATTCAGCCATGTTGTCCCTTTCCTACACCACCTAGAAGCTTTCTCTACACCAAGAGATACAGAAGGAGAAACTAGTACTTTCCAGCACTGCTGGCGCCTCGAGCCCCGGACTTCTTGCGCGCAAAAATTGGACTGCTTTATCTAGAGGTTATAACCTGGTCTTCCAGGTTATTCTGTTACTATCGTAGATTTTTTCCCCATGATATCCTGCTTCAATTGTGTGGTCATCAACCAGTTTTCGGTACTCATATCTTTATATATAAAATTCAGTGGGGGTTTGACAATCCAGCCTAAGTCACCTAAGAGTCTATTGTGGTAGCCACATATTAGAGTACACTCTTCACTGTTCAATTAGAAGCAGGAGTCTTGGAGAAAGACCCCTGGGTAAAACTTAAAGGTGTCAGTTTCCTAAACAGGAGAAATCTCAGGCACACAAGTGGTGCAGTGCTGTTTGCTCCTCTTACTGGCAAAACCTGCACAGGCGATGCATTTGTTTGTTAGTCTACAGTGAGGAGGCTTACAGTGCTTTCTCTATTAAGCCTACGGGGGGACGGAATAGCTAATTAATAAAGTTTTCCACCTGCTTCTGGCTTGGGATTATCAGTCACCATTATTTTGATCTTAGTTGCATTCATAATGTATCTTGCAATGCCACAAAAGGGTTCAGATCTAATAAGGGTGCCTATGGAGCTCTCAACCCTAGCAAGGCGAACTTGTACGGAAACCTGTCCAGTACGCGAAGCTGCGGCAACCGTAGTCCCGGCAGGAGGATTTTCCAAAGCAATGCTCTCTCTCTCTATTGATTAGCTCCTCGTTTCCGAGTTCTTCCTTGATGATCCGAATCTTTGCTTATTTCATTTCATTCGCCAGTTTTTTTTATAGCAAACCACATTTTTGGACGCTGTCTCATTTGACTTGGTGGTTTTCCTAGTGTTATAAAAAGATGTGAGGATCACGTAAGCCTGCAAGATCATATGATACTATTTCTTTACAGCCCTAATATTATAGAAATAAAATAGTGGAAAAACTAGTATTTCTAGAATTCTTATAAATATGGTGTAACTAAAAATATTAATGGAAGTAAACTTTCCTATTTAAAAGATCTATGGTATTCGCCTGCATGGATCAACCAAACCTTATGCTATCCAAATCCCAAAATCCCAGGACAGTTGTTTCCCCTGAACAATTAGATCTGAGATTTTGTTTCCCCATTCACATGGCCTGCTTCTTTCTTTCTTTTTTTTATGGTCACCGAGCGATTTCAGGCGATCGCTTCATTTGATAATAACGTGCAACTAAGAAACACTGAAATCACCGACTAGTAACAATAGAAAAATAATTAATAATGAAGATAAAAATAAAAATTTAATGTGAAGCTCGCACACTCACACGACTTTCTCATACAGCAATTATTACAAATTCTAATTGGACAAAAAATTTGCTTCCAAACTTGGAATTTTTACTTAAACGACTTAGCCTACATGAAATAGTCTGAGAATAGGAACCCTTATTTATTTGTTAGTTTTTAGAACACAAGAGGCTGCCTTAACTGAATATGCTTTACGTTGCAGGTAGCGCCCTCGATCAGTCCTCAGCAAAACTTATAATTTGAAAGTGATAGATCTATATTGTACACCTAGCATTCCAAATTTAAAGAAAATTGTCGGAGCCATTTTCAAGAAAAGTCACACTTCCGGTTCACTGATTTTCTTCTAATTTGGAATTTTAGTAATGCTTTTAATGTTATATAATATTATATAAGTGTCAGAACCGTATATTATACTGAAAGCTTAACATTGCAAAACAACTTTCTTCGGGTAAATCTTCCAAATAAAAGTGATCAGATGCTGTGGTAGTACCTATTAATAATGATGGGTGCCCGAAGGCGCAGACCTAAGCCAAAATAGGTCTTAATTCCCCCAAAAAGAAACCACTCTAAGAAGCCTCCTCCCAGCAATCTCCAACTCCACCAAGTATTCCCTTGAGATTGTTGCCCTCCCGAACACGTTAAAGCTAGTATTGGTGAAACATTGACCTAGGTAGTGTTACACTGTTTCCCTGTCTCCAGCATCATAATTTTGAGTGACTTACCAGGACTCTAAACTATATCCTACGCAGAGAGAGAAGATACTTCAAGTCCCCCTATCTTATAGCCTGGAGACCCCACCATGTTCCTCCAGTACTGTCCCAGATCCCTATTCCTCCATTGTTTAACTTTTCTGTCACAAAATTGCTTGGAGATGGCTATTAACTCGTTCGCTCGCTCATTGCCCTCTATACCCACATGTCCGGGTACCCAGAAGAGCCCCAATCTGCTCTTCCAGCTTATTCAAAGCCTTTAACACAGCTTGACTATCAGAGAATAGCCTCTCCCTGCCACTCTTCCAGCATTCAATGATACCAATGATCTCAGCCTAGAAAACAGTGGCCATACCTTCTAAAGCCACAGATGTTTGTTCAGCCCCTGCAACCAAGCTCCTGCTCCAGAAAGACCAGTTTGCTTCTGCCCGGAGCCATCATACTAACAGCAAATAATGTCCTTACTTTCCTCCATTAGCTCTTTAAGGGTGTTTTCTCACATACTGCTAATACTGATCTTATAACCGATCTCGAACCCCCACTTCTTACTTGTCGGTGGTGGAACCTAAACTGAATACCAAGTTTGAGCTTCCTGCAATGTTCCGGTTTTTGAATATTTTTTTTTTAAATCACACAACACATACCGGACACCCACTAAAAAAAACAAAATCTGGTGTGATGACAAACTTTTCCCACGAATTTCTCTTATTGCTGTTGATAAAAGTGTTGTTCATGAAAATGGCCGCGGAAACCTAAAAGATTATTTAAAACCAGTAATTTTTTGTGGAGGGGGAGTGAAGTTGTTTACGTCCAAGATTGTTCTCACGTGGCCCCTGAATATCCAACTAAACGAACAACATCTGTCGCCAGCGCAGCCTGACTTTATACTGGGCCGCGCCACATAGCCGAAGTCCTGGCATAGGAAAAAGTGGTACGTTTTTATCTGTGCAGTTAGCATTCTAAGTTTCTAGAAAATCGTTTTGTAGCTGTTTTCAAGGATATTCCTGAGAAATTCAAAAACCAATTTGTGAAATTGCACTTACCGCTAACCAATTTTTTTTAAATTTGAAGTCATAGCAACGCTTCTTAAGTATATTAATATTATATAGGTGCTAGAACCATAAATTGTACTGAATTAGTACTTTAGAGGAAAGCATAACGCTACTGTTCCCCCAGAACGCACAATGCGTACTATCTATGTTAGACAGTATACGAAGTTGAAGGAAAAATCAAAATAAAAAAAATTATTTCAGCTATTTTGGAGAAAATCACGAAAAACTGAAACATAAAATAATATTCTGTAAAGTCGCAATTCAGCTTCATAGATTTGGACCTAAACGGTGAATATCAAGTATCAGCTTTCTGTGATTTTTCTTCTTTTTTTTTTATATATATTTTTGTTTATACACACACACACACACACACACACACACACCACATGTTTTCATATTCATGGTCTTCTAAACATGTATTTCTTGATGAAGATCTCAAAATTAGACAAAGTAAAAAATGGCAAACAATAAATGACTAGGTGACTGGTCTTAAAATACCCCTTATTTAGGAAACAATGCACCATAATTCCATATATGTACGAGGGTGGTTTGAAAAGTTCTCGGAATGTACTAGAAAGAAGTGTCTTACCTCGGTGGAACTGCTTTTATTTTTTAACATAGTCTCCCTGTAGACTAATGCATTTGGTCCAGCGATGTTCCAATGCCTTTAATGCCTTTATCCCATCTCGAAAATGAGATTCCTCCAGGCCTGCAAAGTACCTCTCCAATTCGGCTGTCAGTTCTTCCGTTGTAGGAAATCTCCGTCCACCGAGGAAAATTTTCAGCTTGGGGAAGAGATGAAAGTCTGATGGTGCCAAATCAGGTGAATAAGGTGGATGTGGCAACAATTCGTACCTCAGTTCATGAAGTTTTGCCATGGCAATAACACTTGTGTGCGGGCGGGCGTTGTCCTGATGAAAGATGACTTTCTTCCTTGCCAAACCAGGCCTTTTTTCGCGTATCTTTTCCTGTAGTTGGTCTAGGAGGTTTGCATAGTATTGCCCCGTAATTGTTTGGCCAGTAGGAAGATAATCTATCAGCAGAATGCCTTTTGCATCCCAGAAAACTGAGGCCATGACCTTTCCGGCCGAACGTACTGCCTTTGCTTTCTTTGGTGGTGGTGACTCAGCATGTTTCCACTGCTTTGACTGCTGTTTTGTCTCTGGGGTATAGTAGTGGACCCAAGTTTCATCTGTAGTCACAACCGGCGCAAAAAATCTTGTTGGTTGCGCTGAAAACGGGCCAGACTTTGTTCGGACATTTCCAATCTGGTGCGTTTATGGTCCAATGTCAAGAGCCGCGGCACCCATCTTGCCGATAATTTTTTCATTCCTAATTCTTCGGTTAAAATGTGATATACCCGTTCAGATGACATCCCTATAGCTTCAGCAATCTCTCGCACTTTCAGTCGACGATCCTCCATGACCATTTTATGCACTTTTGCGATAAATTCTGGGGTCGTAGCACTTTTGGCCGTCCACTACGCGGATCATCATCTAAGCTCTCCCGACCAAATTTAAACTCGCTGGTCCACTTGGCAACAGTTGAATATGAAGGAGCAGAGTCCCCCAGTGTGTTCTGAAAGTCGGCATGAATTTCCTTTGCTTTCATACCTTTCTTTACAAAGTACTTAATCACTGCTCGAATCTCAGTTTTTTCCATTGTCACAAATCACTACGCGGGAACAACAACAAAGAGTCGTCACTACCACTCTCCTGCAGCAAGAGCACTGACGCGCCACGTGTTCACTCACAAAGGATGTGTGATTATTGCGCGGGAACCTCGTTGCTCTAGCCCTGACATCTAGCGGTGATTCCGAGAAGTTTTCAAACCACCCTCGTATATATATCTTCTTGCACTGATATATTTTGGGCAATTTTAGTTTTTGAATATTCCCGTCTTGCAGTTGGCATTGAAATAAGCCATCCTGGTTACGCGCATGGCCAAATCAATACATAGGACATATGTCAACTCATTGACATCCTGCCAAAAACATACATTATTTTCCCCTACTGGTTGCACTTAGTATTCCGTTTAAACCCGAAGATTTCGGGCAAAATCCATCAACTGCAAGTGCAACTTTATTGAATAGTTTTTTTTAGTTTTTCGTGATTTTCTCAAAAATGGCTCCAAAAAAAATTTTTTTTTTTTAACTTTGAATACTACACACGTAAATGCCTATCACTTTTATTTGAAAAATTTTTCAAAAAAAAAAAATTGATCTTAGATAGTTTCGTGGAATTTTTAGCATTAAATTTCAAATATATCGGGTTGGTTCTATGTTACTGGCATGCTCTTCATTACCCTAACTGCTTGGGTCTGTAGGTTGGTATTTGTCCCCTCCTCTACTACCTCTATATTTATGTTAGCATTTCATTTTATATATAATTGTATTAATAGGATTAAGAGAAAGTCTTGTGAGTGTTTCACACCAGAACTTTTTTTCGTTACTTAATATTAATAATTGTTAATATTTAGGGAACGCGGAGGTCTCGGGTTCGAGTCTCAGCAGTGTGTAGGTTTATGCTAACAAAAATATCTCAAAAACGAAAAGCCTGGAACTTGGTATTCCATTTAGGTACTTCGGCTACAGAAACGAAGATTTCAAGCAAATTCCATCAACTGGCAATTGGGACTTTACTGAATAGTTTCACTTTTCAATTTTTCGTGATATTCTTTCGTGAAAATGGCTCGAAGATTTTCTTTATACTTTGTATACTATCTAAATACATAAATATCTGTAAGAGGGGCACTGGATAAAGAGGCGCCAGAAGAGGGCCGCGGAGTGGAGCTCGTTGGAGTGGGGCCGAGTTGGCCATACAGCGAGAGAGTCAGTTCTGCCCAGTGCCAGGGCGAGGTTGCCAACTAACTGTTAGGTTGCCGCTTAGCGACGTTGACGATCAAGCGGAAGGTGACCACTAAACCGACTGCTACGTTGTCCACTTCCAGAAAGGTGATCCTTTTACAGTGGTGTCAGGTGTAGGGTTCGAACCCACGCTCCCAACCGGGAACCAAAGCTTGTAAAAGGGTCACCTTTCTGGAAGTGGACAACATAGCAGTCGGTTTAGTGGTCACCTTCCGGCTTGATCGTCAACGTCGCTAAGGGGCAACGTTGCAGTCAGTTGGCATCCTCGCCCTGGCTCGGAACAGAACTGACTCTCTCGCTGTAGGGCCAACTCGGCGGTCCTCTTCTGGCGCCGCTTTAGCCAGTGCCCCGCTTACAGATCTATAACTTTTATTTTAATGATTTCCCCGGGAAAATTGATTTTTTTTTTTTTGGAACGGTAGCGTTGTTATACGGTCCTCTAAAGTACCACTTCACTACAATGTATGATTCTACCACATACATAATATTAATATACATTAAAAGTATTGATAGAATTCCAAATATAAAGAAAACTCGGTTAGCCGAAAGTGCGTCATTACAGAATAGGTTTTTTTGGAGGAATACGGGTACAATGATTTCCACGGCACTCTCACAATTCCATAACATTTTATTTATAGTAAGTACGTATATTAAATTTATAGTGGTAACAATTTATTCACAAATTATAGCAAGAGAAAGACGTGTGAGGGTTATACCAAATTTTTAAAATTCTTAGTTGATGAATTAAAAAATGTATTTGGTGATAATTTACAATGGAATGCCCTGAAATTTTAAGTGCCTACGGGCGCTCCTCTGTGTTTTTATCTATCATTGATGAGTCCTCTACAAATTCAACTCTATACATCTTAAGCTGGCATCTCCAGAAATCTGAAGATGAAAAATTCTAATTCAAGATCTAAAGGTGACATCAAATTATTTAAAAATTTTTTGGGTATAGATTATGTTATAAGAATTGCATTATGTTATAAGACATGTCCGTCTAGCGGAAAATGTTTCAAATAAAAGTGCTAAGTTTTTATTTGTGCAGCAAACACTCCAAGTTCAAAAATAATCGCTGGAGCAATTTTCTAGAAAATCACGAAAAAAATAAAGTTTTTTTTAGTTTTTCCAATTTTCCAAAAAATCGCTGCGACCATTTTCTTTCAAACTTTGTGTACTGTCAAACTCGGAACTGGCTAACTCTTTTATTTAAAGCATTTTGGGGGGGAGTGATTTTTGAGGGGTACTGGGGGAGAGCAGTTACTACTTAAGTATAATTATGGTTTGCCCTATATAATATTACTGAATAGGTTTTTGAGATTTGGGGGGGGGGGGATTTTCTCGAAACTACAACGATTTTCTTTAAACTGTTATAAACCTATCCTATCTTTTATTGGAAGCATTCCCCCACCAAATTGATTTTGGATATTTGTGGCGATAAATGTTATATGCAAGTTGGTTTAGTGTTTTTGGTGCGTTCTACTGGGCCATAATATAATCACTTCTCTACCTGCCTAGGGTTAGATAGGTAGGTACTTATCCCTCCCCCCGCCATATTTATGTTAGCACAAATATGTTTTACACAAATTGATTTTATAGAATTTTTTTTTATATATAATTGTATTAAAAGGCGTAAGAGAAAGTTGTGTGTGTTTCACACCAGATCGAACGAAAGGCATCCGTTTGAATATTCTCTATAAGTTAATTAAAATATATTCGCATTAGTTGTTCTCAAAATTGGCACCATCATTAAATAACTGCACAAACACGCCATTTTTGGTTCAGTTTTACACTGATTGCAGAACTCAGGACCGGATTTCTTCCACAGGCTTCAAGAAAGATCTTTCTTTATGTTCTTCTGCAGGGGTGGATCCGACGAGCTGTGAGAAACAGAAAGTTGATAATCAATTTAGTCGCTACTTAGGCCAGGCTAGAGTGGGAGATTCTGTATATATTCAGCCGAGCTAGTCCTACAAGAAGGACAGTTATTTACATCAGTTTACGACCAGTTAACAACGAGTCAGCAACCTTCTACTGCCTTTCTCATCACTCAGTCTAAATCTCTCGCTACCTAGCTTCTATATATTTGTAAAGTCCTTGCAGTTTATGAGTTCATTTCATTATACAGTGTTCGGCATTTACAACAAAATATCTCAAGAACACACAACAATCAAAATAATTGCATAACGCTCAAATTTTATCAAATCGTTTTTGTATTACCATGGCGTAGCACAGTTTGCTAGGTTTTTTGAATTTTCAATAAAACGGCTACAATAATTTACCTATCACTTTTATTTGCAAAAAAAAATTAATTTTTGCGCTATATTCTAAGACTACAATGTAGTCATCATTTCAAGTTCTACCTGCTTTGGCTAAGACAATTTTAAAGACAAATTTTCCACTTTTATAATTCTATAAATGTATTGTAATGTACTCTGCTGTTAATCCTGGGAATAACCAGTAAAGCAGTCCGTGCAGCTATTGGAGACTGGCTCCAAAACAAGCATGAGGCGCTCTGAGGTGTGAGCCCAGGGGCAATGCACAATAAAAGGATGATGCCAAAACTGTGTATAGTGAGGACCAAAGTGACTCATAGCCTGAGTAGGAACCAGATGTCTCACTGGTCACGGGGCTAATTAAAGGTCACCATAGGTTCAGGAAGTTTTCACGCGTTGTTCTAGTGGCTAGCGCACTCGTCTTTCGTGAGAGAATTCAGGGTTCGATTCCCCTGAGGGCAAAGTCGGTGTTGACCCAGCATCGTGATAAAAAGTGGGAAGCTACAGTTAGTTGCGCTCTAGATAGCGAAGGCCGGGACTAAACGGCGTGGGAACTGCGGCGTGCTTACCATACCCCCCTTTATTCAAATCGCTGCCTGGCAAGCCCTTGGCCCTTCATGGGCTGTTGCGCCATAGGGTTTTTTGTAGGTTCAGGAAACATCTGTACAAGGTGGGGCTAATAGACTCGGAACCATTGTGCAGACTGTGTCAGGAGGAGGAGGAAACAGCCCCCCACCTTGATTGCGTTGCAATAACTTAATTGCGATACGAAACCTTTGGTACGTTGCGACCTGAGAAGATAATAACGCAAAATGATCTAGTGGTGAAAGTCCTTAAATTCCTAAAGACCATGGGGGATGGCGGCACAATAGCCTGTAGTGGCTGCAGTGCCGTGATATAGCCCACCCGAAGCTGAAAATCTAATCTAATTGCAGTAAGAGAAAGCTGTGATTGTTTCACCCCAGATTTTCCTGTTTATTTTCTCTTACTGCCGTAAAGAGCAAGTGTTGCGCGATCATGTCAGAGTTTTGTCATTGTCAGAATTGAATTTTCACCGAACATACATATTTTGAGACACCCAATTCCAAAAAAAAAAAGTGGATTTTAGAAATTGGTATGCTGCAGAAAAATGCAAACATGATATTTTGTATGAACAAAAGGTTACGCCACCTATAATATATTAAAGTACGTTAGAAGCATAGCTAGAATTGCAAATTCAAAGAAAATTAGTCAAATGGAAATGCATACATTAGAGAATGATTATGCGACATTAGTTTTGAGGTTAGTGAATAAAATATCTCAAAAACGAAAAGTCACAGGAAGTTGAAACTTGGTATTCCATTTATGTACTACCACCGCATCAGACACGAAGATTTCGGCCAAAATCCATCAACCAAAAGTGCGACTTTATTGGTTAATGTTATCGTACGTATATTATCTACACACATAAATACCTAGAACTTTTATTTGAAACATTTTTCGGGAAAATTGAATTTTTGGTGGATTTTTGGAGAGGAACAGTAGCGTTACGCTTTCTTCTAAAAATGCCACTTCAGTATAATGTACGGTTTTTAATACCTATATAATATTAATATACATTAGAAGCATCGCTACAATTCCAAATTTGAAAAAATCGGTCAACCGGAAGTACCATTTTACTGAATAGATTCTTAATTTGTTGGGGGGAAAATATCTCGAAAACAATTATAACGGTTTCCTTTAAACTTTGGAATGCCTATTACTTTTATTCGAAACATTTTCCCGCAAAATATTTGATTTTAGGTGGGTTCTGAGAAATCTGAGACGTTAAATTTCGTATATTTATAGCAAGAATCTCTAAACATATGGCTGATAAAATTTAGGCGTTCGGCATCGCATGGTGCCAAATGTTTGTGAAAGTATCTTAGAATTTTGATAATTAAGTATGTATTTAGAAATATAAGATAATTTAAAAAAAAAATACCTGGTGTGAAACACTCACACGACTTTCTTTTACCCCAATTAATACAATTTAACTCTAGAAATTTGGGTGTTGGTGTAGTGGTCATGAGCATGGACTACACTTTCGAGTCTGGGGACTACATGCAGGGGCGGTTTAACCTATAGTGCAGGGTGTGCAATGCACACGGGCGCCGCCGTCTCAGGGGGCGCCGCGGCGCTCCCTGAGACAGCTAAGAGCATCGTCTTGGACCATCATGGTACAACAATGATATGACAGAAGCGGCCAGCCAGCGCGGTGGCGGCAGTTATCAAACGCGAGCGCCCTATGGGCGGCTTCTTTTTCGAATATGAAAAAACTTTCTTGTTACGACGGCAAAGTTAATAGTTATAGCCGCGGGGGGGGTCAGGCCTAGGGGGCGCCAGGGTTTCATTGCACACGGGCGCTACACGAGCTAGAGCCGCCCCTGACTACATGGAGGTCCCCAGTTCGAGTCCAGCGTATAACTGCTAAATTTTCATATTCGTTTAAAAAAATTGTTAATAGTAAAGTAGGTGCTTCCGCCCACGTCCACGACACATAATTTAGAAGTTGGATGTTAAACCCGCCTGAAAAAGTAGGCAATACTTTACTTATGTATTAATATAACATGTAGGTGATAAAACCACATTATTACCTATACTGATGTACTTTAGAGTAAAGCATAACGTTACTGTTCCCGCAGAACTCCTCCAAAAAAAAAATTAAATCTTCCTAAGAAAATGTTTCAAAAATAAAAGTTGATAAGTATTTCTGTGTTTAAATAGTTATACAAAGTTTAAAGAAAATCGTTGAAACAATTTTTTGAAAAAAATCACGAAAAACTGTAAGGAAAAAAAGTTTTATTTGATAAAGTTGCGGCAGCCACAAAATGAAAATTTTGTCTTTGTATATATTTTAATTTTATTAACTAGTAATTAAGAGAAAGTCGTGTGAGAGTTTCACACTAGAATTATTTTCACAAAAATAGGCACCACTGTATACATTGAATAACCTTCACTTTTGCAACCTTCCAGCTGTGTGTTTGTGGACACATGATGTGGTTTAAATTACAATCATGTATAGAGAGACGCCTTAAACTGTTACAGCCTTGTTCACTAAGTGTTCCTTTGTTTCGCCATTAAATTGTAAAAATTACTAATTAATTTAATTATAATTAAAAAGTTATTAAAACTTTGTGTGTGTGTGTGTTGCTCGAGATGAAACAATATTTGATTGGATATTTGTTATAAAGGTAAATTTTACTTTTTGCTCAAAGTAAACAGCTCAAGCTGAAATCCAATACTTATTGTTAACTATATCTCTTTAAAGGACATATGGGCTTAAATAAAGTATTTCACATAAGTCCTAATATATATATTTTTATAATACATTTTTGGCCTTAATACAAATATTTATTTATAATAGATTAATCATAACAAATTAAGCGAAACAAATCATATATTACTTCGCTTACAGGCTGATAATGTTTATTTCAGAAAAATTATTACATATGTATATTTCTAAAGACTTTTTGGTTTGCATTCACACGACTTTCTGAATGGTTAAAAAAAACGCTAAAAATTTTACAGACACCACTCGTGTTTCAAATAAAAGTGATAGCCATTTGTGTGGAAATCTTGAAGCAAAAAACAAAAACGTAAAATACTATTCAGTAATGTAGTATTTTCTAGTAACGTTGTCTGTCACTTGACGGTGTGATGGATGGTATTTTATCTAAAAGAAATATAAGTTTAAGGGGTTGTTGTGAGACTTTTCGACATACACAGACCATATTACCTACATACACAGACACGAGAAAAGAAAAAAAAAATCTGGAGTGAAACACTCCCACACAAAACTTTCTCTTACTTAATCAAATTTTAATTACTTAACAAAAAACCTAATTTTTCACTAAATGTTTGTCTTCAGTTTTTATATCAGTGAAAGAATCTAAACTTAATAAAAAATGACTTCTTTTAAATGAACTTTCTAAGGAAAATAAGTTTCAAACAAAAGTGATAGGTCTTATCTCTGTATTCAAAGTTACTGGGTATCAAATTTAATGAAATCCATCGGGGCGTTTTTATGGAAAAAAAAGTCTTAGAAAACTGAAATAACGTTTCAGTAAAAACGCAATTCCGGTCTTCACACACATGTGGCAACATATTAATATTATTTAGATGACAGAATTGTGTAGTAAATTGAAATAGCTCTTTATAAGGAAAACCTAACTATCACTCCCTTAAAGTTCCCTTATGTGAATTTTCATGGAGAAATGTTTCAAAATAAAAGTTGTAACTCTTTGTATATGTAGTTGATATTCCAAGTTTCAAGAAAATCGTTGGAGCAATTTTTGAGAAAGTCGCAGAAAAAGTGAAAAATAAAACTATTCAGTAAAGTGGTACTTTAAATGAAATTTTGACAGATAACTTACTGTCAGAATCCCATGATGTAGAAAGTTTAATCTTTCTACGATTATTCTTTTTTGAGCTATGCATAGAGACAAATTTTGTAGCAGAGACTCAAGGATCCTCAAAACGTGTATTTCCCCGTGAGAACTAGTTATCGAAAATTTGACACGAATTACAATATGCACCTTCCTCTCTCAATGCCACACAGTTTGTAATTTTTGCAAATATTTGGTGGTCTTCAAATTTTTTTGAGTTGAGCATGACCTTTCATCTTTTCCTCCCAACCTCCACCCCCCCATCCCCCACAGAACTTCGTTAAAATAAATTGGAGTGTGTAAACTGAATTTGCTCTGTGCAAGTCTGTGTTGTCACTGTATTGTCTGAAAAACGATCCTGAAGATGGGCGAACGGCCCGCCCGACGGCGCGCGGGAACCGAACGTATGACCACAAAATGAAGCAGGCTAACCACGTGAAAATGTGAGTGTGTTGTAAATTTGCTCTGTGCAAGCCGTGTTGTCACACTGTCTGAAAAACGCATCCTGAAGATGGGCGAACGCCCGAAACCGGTCGATGACCACAAAATGAAGCAGGCTACCACGGAAAATGTCCCTGATGCTTTCCAGCTCTGCGGAACCAGCCACCACAATAATTTTCTTGATTGATTCAAGGTAAGTGGTTTTTGTGATTTTGGTTTTTAGAAATTGATCCTATGTCGTCTATGTAGTGTGTGTTTGTGTATGTATATTATGGGCTGTGACAGACGAGGCTTCCTGGGTCGCGCCACATGTGTCGGGCCACTTATTTTGACGCCACTTGATTCGCGACCTGGGAAGCGCCACCCACGGCACCAAGGCTCTCCAAGGCCAGTTGAATAATGGAAGTCGAAGAGTTAGCAGCTGTAGCCTACGTTCACCTACGTAACCGGAAAAAAATTAAAAATAGACGGTTTTGGGTTCACCCTATATTAAGAGAGATAAAGGAAACTAGTTTCTTCTATTCATTGTATCCTCAGCTCATACAACATCCTGATAAATTTTCTTCAACTTCTACAATTTCTTCCCGTTCTTCCATATCCTTGTTTGAGTACTCACTGTACTCAACGTTCCATATAACAGGGCGCTGTTGGATTTCAACTATAAAGGCTTCCACATCAAGCATTTCCATCGCTGTGTCCGCTTCCTACGACCACGTGTCCGTTCTAGACTGATTAAAAATCCACAGCGCACTGGGTGGCGCCACCGCTAGGTCGCGGGTTGAGTTGCCGATGGTCGACCGGGTCACGCCACCTGTACAGTGGCGCCACCCAGTGTGAACGCCCAATTGTAAAACTGTCTTGATGATTGGGTCGCGTGACCCAGGAAGCCTCGTCTGTCATAGCCCTAACAGGAGTAAAAGAAAGTCGTATGAGACCAAAACCAGCCAGGATGGGACAAAACACACCTCTTCTAGATTAAGATCTCTGAGGAAAATCAAGATCTGGGAAGATTCTAGGGTGGATATATCTTCCATTAAAGCCTGGTAACTACCTAGAGGCTTCCAATCTTCTCTAGGTGATAGCATCTAAGTCCGTCCAGGAGTCTCCTCCATTCCCCCCACACAGAATCTGCAGGTGCTTTCGTATTCTAGGCCGTCCAGCTTCTTCAGGGGCCCCTTGAGACTACAATACCCCGTGAAGAAACCCGTCGTCAGTATGCGAAACCTACTTCTACTTAGACTAATGCATCAGATCTTTCCCGGTTATAAGCTCCCGGACAGGTCTTAGCTTGTGAGCCACATCAAAACTATGGACCAATTGTTTCTATTACTTAGCGCTAATGACTCCTTCTAATTATGCCGCCTCGGAGATTCAAATATAGCGGTAGTAATTGAATGTGATTACATCGTTGTCCATGAAAGACAAAGCTATCATTAAATCTCTATTAATCCTTCCCAATTTAATGTCACAATGGATTACAGTAAATTTGTACATAATTCTTACTCCTTGTAAGAGGAAGTATATTGCGATCAGTTCAAATTATCCGCAATTGAGATTTCATGGGATTCTGTATGTTGATAGTGAATCAATCAACCGGAAGACGATTTGCCGGGTTTGTTTTTTTTCTTCAGTTTTATGCGATTTTCTGGTGTAATATTAAAATTAATACATTAAAAGCATTGTTAGAATTCCAAATTTGAAGAAAATATGGCTAACCGGACGTAAAAGGTTTACCGTATAGGTTTTTGGAATTTTCTCGTATTAGAATGCATTTTTTTCAAGTCCTCTAATACGAGAAGAAATTGTTTTTATTGGTGACTCGTATACATGATTTCTGAAACTTTGTATTCCATTTAGGTACTACCACAGCATCTGGACACGAAAGTTTCAGAGATAATCCATTTAACCGGAAGTGCGACTTTAGTGAATTTTTTTTTTCTTTTTTTAGCTTTTTGTGATTTTCTCGCAAACGGCTCCGAAAAGGATTTTCTTCAAAACTTGATATATTGTCTACACTCCTGTTGCTGGAAAATATTAGTGCATACGATGCCTTTAAACAGTTTGCAGAAGAGGTTCTAAGACGCGGTACACTGTGGGGTGATTTTCGAGGGTAGGCGGAGTGAAAGTGGGAATATTAGTAATTTATTGGATGACTGTGGATTGAATGACATTAATTGGGTAGTTGTCGAGTTTTTAGCGGGCCTCTCAGGAATATCGAGTACTGAGAGGTCAATTAGGATAGGAATTTTGTCTGCATGCGTGAAGTATGAATGTATTTATTGTTTGAATGAGTATGAATGCGATGCAGTTTGTTAGGTTGTTAGCTTGTTCTGCAAAGGTAACATAAATTCTTTATAATTTAGGAAAGGTACTTTGTTGTGCCCTTCCCTCATATATTCTTGCTTGGGAATTATTCTTGTTTCGGGATCATTGGGGATGAAGTGTAATCATTGGGCTGTTATGAGCGAGAGCTCGGGAACGGCCCATACGGTGTGCGCGTAAAAAAAAAAAAAAAAAAAAAAAAAAAAAAATCTACACTCATAAATTACCTATACTTTTATCCTGGGAAAATTGGTATTTAGTGGGGTTCTTAGGGAATAGTAATGTTATGCTTGCCTTTAAAGTATCATTTCAGTACAGTGTAGGGTTCTGCTACCTAAATAATATTAATATACAATAAAATTATTGATAAAATTTTAAATTTAAAGAAAATTGGTTGACCGGAAGAGTGACTTTACAGAATAGGTTTTTTAGAGTTTTTTTTGGAATTTTCTGGTAAACGTGTGTAATGATTTCCTTTAAACTGCATAGATATAGGCTTTTCACTTTTATTTGAAACATTTTTTTAGGGTGTGGAATATCTTACGCCTAGTCGAAGGCAACTTCGGCCGTACGACGTCTGGCAGCCCAGAGGATTTACAATTTGTATTTAAGATCTGATGTCTTGCATAGTAGAACAAGATGCTGTATCAATCATTACTGCCGAGGCAGTGGTGAAGCTGGATATTTGTTCTAGACCCAGTTTTTGATGTTATTTTTCTTTGGGTAAGCTATATTCCTTTATATTAAATAATATTAATTAGAATTAAATATGTTGCGAAAATGGTGAGTTTAAAAAAAAAATAACCGGAAGTGCGTATTTACTGAATACTTGTTTAAAAGTATTGTAATCGTGTGAAATTTTCGATATTGAGTTTTCACCGGAAATATCCGTTTCGATGTCGCCTGAGTCCAAACAAAGAGGTTTTTAGAAAATGATCTGTGCGTGTGTATATATATGTATGTATGTGAGCAGCTGAGCTCAAAAACGAAAAATCGCAGAAAGTTCAAACTTGATATTCCAGTTAGCTATCACCACCTGTCAAAAATTCCTCACCGGAAATACCACTTTACTGAATGTTTTTTTTCTTCACTTTTTTGAGATTTTCTCAAAAATGGCTCTAACAATTTTCTTTAAACTTGGTATATCAACTACACATACAAAGAGCTATAACTTTTATTTGAAACATTTCACCAGAAAACTGCA
The DNA here is from genome assembly GCA_011037195.1 of Triatoma infestans. Classification (NCBI taxonomy): domain Eukaryota; kingdom Metazoa; phylum Arthropoda; class Insecta; order Hemiptera; family Reduviidae; genus Triatoma; species Triatoma infestans. The sequence continues at coordinate 47,050 of JAAEAF010002069.1, forward strand.
TTTAAGGGCACTTTCGGGGGAGGGGTGAGATTAGGTTTTCTTTTAAAGTGCTATTACACTTTATTACACAATTCTATCATCTAAATAATATTAATTAGGATTAAATGTGTTGTTAGAAATTCCGTATTTGAAGAAAAATCAGATGACCGGAAGTGCGTTTTTACTGTATTTTTCTAAACGGGTCCAACGATTTTCTTTAAACTAGGAATGTGAACTACACTTATAAAGAGCTACAACTTTTATTTGAAACAATTTTTGCGGGTAAAATTATTTAAGGGGGCTTTTGGGGTAGAGGGGTAGGATTATGTTCTCCTATAAAGTGCTATCGTAGTTCATTATACAATTCTACCATCCAAACAAAATTAATTACAAATGAATAGATTTGCCAAAATTCCATGTTTCAAGAAAATTAGTAAACCGGAAGTGCGCTGTTACTGTACAGCTTTCGCGATTTTCTCTATTAAAACATGGACTGATTTCATTAAATTTATTATTCTAATTGTAAATTCAGTTACCAGGAGTTTTGAGGTGTGTGGTAAGTTTAAGCTTTCCTCCAAAGGGGGTTATATTAAGTTTAGATTGTGTCATTGAAATAATATTGAAGACAAACTAAGCACATAACAAATTAATTAGGAGGTTGAAGAAAATTTGTCATTTATAACGGTGTAAATTGGAGTTTCTCTTGAAAGTCGTGGCACTGTCACACCCCAACATCCAATCACTCCGAAAACTGTGATACGTTTCTATCTATGCAGCAAACATTCCAAGTTTAATGAAAATCGTTGGAACCGTTTTCAAGAAAATCACGAAAATCTGGGAAAAAAATTATTCAGTAAAATCACATTTTCGGTTGATGGTTTTTTGCCCGAAATCTTCGTGTCTAATGCGCTGGTAATTACCTAAATGGTAAATAACAAGTTTGAGCTTACTGTAGCTTTTCGTTTTTGAGTTATTCAAAATTTCATATACACACACACACATATATATATATATATATAGGCCATTCGCTTAAATCATATTTTTTTTTTTTTGCATTCAGGGGATCCCAAAAACATGTATTTCCGGTGAAAACTCAATTTTGAAAATGTGACATGATCGCAGTACTTCCTTTTGGTAAAGGGAAGCAATTAGCTCAGTGGTTAGCGCACTGGACTCCCATGCATAGGTCCCGGGTTCAAGTCCAGCCTGTGCTGCCCTTAGATTTTCTCTTCCAAGGAGCCTTTTACAGCTTACTATACTGTGATGGAACGTGTTGTCCGTAGTTAGAGAATACTGTTCGGAGGCCGGACAGTGCACTGAGAAGGCTCCGGGCGCCAGTGACCTTAAGTGTTGACGCGTCTTGAATTAAAAAAAAAAATAATAAGTTAAAAATGCTTTTAAGGTCTGTAAATGTGTGTTTGTCTGTGTGATCAGAATATCTCATAAACACGAAGATTTGGGCCAGAACCCATCAAGCGCAAGTAGCTGTTCACTTTACGGATTTTTTTGTTTTTCCCGATTTTCTTTTAAACTTCCGTATACTGTGTGGCTGCCGTGAACACTCCTCATCACTTTTATTTATAATATTTTCCCGGGGAAAATTTCATTTTTTTTGGGTATGGAACAGTAGCGTTATGCTGTCCTCTAAAGTACCACTTCAGTATAATATATGGTTCTTCCACCTGTTTACTATTAAAATACATTAGAAGCGTTTTTTTTTTATTTAAGGCGCATCAACATCTACATCAGCGGACAGTGAGCTGTACAGGCACTCCTGGGAAGATAAAAATCTATGGGCAACACAGCTGGACTCGAACCAGTGACCTCCGCATTGCTAGTCCAGTACGCTAACCACTTAGCTATTCCCTTCCCAGTTAGAAAAATTGATAGAATTCAAAATGTCAAGAAATTCAATTGCAGTAGTGCGCAACTTTACAGAATAGGTTTTTTTTTGGAGTTTTTTGAATTTTCTCAAAAATGGCTGCAACGATTTTCTTTAAACTTGGCATGTTTACTGCACTGATAGAAACACATCACTTTTATTTGAAACGTTCCCCTCTCTCTCACCCCAAAAACCCTCATTTTTAGAGCTGTTTTATGGAGAAATCTGTCCGTTAGATTTAAATTCAAACTGCACAAGCTTTGTTTTTTTGCTTTGACAGAGGGCGCTCTACGCTAGTCCGCTGGGGTAAACAACTATAAGCTCTGCCACTACTTCTTTAAACAAATTCGTTTGAGTATTTCAAATCAGATTTTATTTTCATATATTTACAATTTCTTTTTTTTATATTTTATTTTATTATTTTTATTTTTTATTATATATTATATTTTATATTATTATTTAGTATATTACGCCATATTTAGACAACTTATAGGCTGTAGCATTTTTACTTTCTCTTACTCCTCATTAAGCAAGATTTACGAAATTGAGTTTTCAACGGTAATACATTTTTTGGGTTTTTTTACCGTACGGTCCGTTTATGTATGTGTGTGTGTGTGTGTGTGTGTGTGTGTGTATTTTAACAACAATATCTCAACAAAATGAAAAGTCGCAGGAAGCCAAAACTTGGTGTTCTCATTTAGGTACTAGCCATCGCATCTGACCACGAAGATTTCGGGCAAAATCTATCAACCTTAAGTGTCACTTTACTGAACGTTTTTTTTTCTTGATTTTCTTTTCTCGAAAAAGGTTGCCAACGATTTTCTTTAAACTTTGTATCCTAATCTACACGCACACACACACACACACACATGCCTATCACTTTTATTTGAAACATTATTCCTGGGAAAAATTGTTTTTTTAGGTGGTTGTGAGGAATTGAAGACGTTGAAATTCAAATGTGTTTATTCATTATTGGTCTCTCTACAATTTAAATCGAATGTTTGACACCAGTTTTTGGTGGTGATGGGTGGGGGTTGAGGGAATTGAAATTTTTGTAATGAGGTAAATGTAATAATAGGGATTAATTTAAAGAATATAGGAAATGTAATAGCTCAGTGATAGCGCGCTGGACTAGCAATGCGGCGGTCCCGAGTTCAAGTCTAGCTGCAGCCCTTAGATTTTTTTTCTTCCTAAGAGCCTCTTACAGCTCACTGTCCGGTGTTGGACGTGTTGTCTGTAACGAGAGATCACTGTCCGGAGGCGGGCAAAGAACTGAAAAGGCTTTGGGGTACCTATATTGGCCCAAAAAGGCTTTCGCTAGCATAGGGCTTGGTCCCTCCCCTCAGACAATTAAAAAAAATGTAATAATAATGGGAGGGGAGACATAGTTTTCAAAAAACTTGTTGTAGCTTCTATAGCGAACTACTTCCATTAGTGTTGTTTAAAAACCTGTTCCTGATTATAGGAGGGGGATTTTAGAGGCTGTATTGTTGTGGAGTGCCGGGGGGGCAGGCGTCACGCTTCTTCCTAAAGTTCTCTGTATTGTTCTCTCCAGCTCTGCAACTGCAGGCAACCAAATATTTAGCCCCCCCCCACACACACACAAACACTGTTTTTTAAAAACACTCGCTCGGTTTTCTCTAAATCAGGTCCAACACAGGAATTTAAAAATTTTGAGGTCCCCTGAGTTCGAAAAAGGTTACATACCTTAGAAGTGTATCCAGTTTCAAATTAGAAGAAAATCGGGTAACCGAAAGTGCGACTTGACAGAATAGATTTGTTGAGTTTTTTTTTTAATTTTCTCAAAAACGGCTCCAACGATTTTCTTTAAACTTGGTATAACAATTAGTTATATAAAGAGCTACAACTTTTATTTCAAACATTTTTCTTTAAGGAGGGTTCTGGGGAGGAGTGGATGGGATGATGTTAGGCTTTCCTCTAAAGTACTGTTTCAACATATACCGTTCTAACGTTTATATATAATCTTAATAAGAATATAACGTGTGGCCAAAATTCAGAGTTTGAAGCAAATCGGTGTACCGGAAGTGCGACTTTGCCTGAACTTTCGATTAGGTACTACCACCGCATCAGACACTGAAGATTTCTGGCAAAACCCATCAGCCGTAAGAGCGACTTTACTGAATGTTTTTTTTTTTTAGCTTTTCGTGATTTTCTAGAAAACGTCTTCAACGATTTTCTTCAAACTCTGTATACTGTCTGCACATGCACATCAGTACCAACACTTTTATTTGGAACATTTTCCCCGGGGAAATTTAATCTTTTGGGGTGTTCCGGTGGAACAGTAGCGTTATGATTTCCTCTGAAGTACCACTTCAGTATAATATGTGGTTCTACTATCTATATAATATTAACATATATTAGAAATTTTGGGAGAATTACAAATTTGGTGGAAATCGATTGATCGGAAGTGCGATATTACAACTACTTTGCCCCCCCCCAACTTCCAAAAATCTGGTGTGAAATACTGACACACCTTTCTCTCATTCCAGTTCTCAAAATTATAATTTACAAATTTTATGAAATTCGCCGGTATTTTTATCGGGGAAAACCCGAAAACCTAATGAACTATTCTTCCTCCTAACACACTTCCAGTTTATTAATTTCACTTGAAATCGGGAATTTTTGGCAATCAATTTATTTTTACGTATTTCATTTTGTTTAGATGGCGGAATTTTATAATCAACTAAGATAGCATTTTAGGGGCAAATATAACCCTACCCCTTCCCCCCCAAAATCCCTCTTAAATGACTTTACCCGGAGAAATGTTTCAAATAAAAGTTGTAGCTCTTTATATGTGTAGTTATACTTAGTTTAAAGAAAATCGTTGGAGCCGTTTTAGAGAAAATAGCAGAACGTTGAAAAATGCTTTTCAGTAAAAAAAAAAACACTTCCGGTCATCTTTTTTTCTTCAAACTCTTAATTGCAAGAGTTGTTTATGAAAATATATTATAATTGTTTTGTCATCTGTCAAAATTTCTCAACCGGAAGTACCACTTTACATGTTGGTTTTTTTACTTTTTCGCGATTTTCTCAAAAATGTCTCCGACGATTTTCTTGAAACTTCATATATAAACTAAACATACAATGATATACAACTTTTATTTAAATCATTTCTCTGGGAAAATTCATTTAAGGGCACTTTTGGAGGAGGAGTGGGGTTATGTTTTTCTCTAAAGTGATATCGTAGTTGATTATACAATTCTTACCACCCAAACAAAATTAATTAGAAATAAATAGATGCCAAAAAATTCCGAGTTTCAAGAAAATTAGTAAACCGGAAGTGCGTTTTTACTGAACATTTTTTCAGTTTTCGATGAATTTCATTAAATTTGGTGCACAAACTATAGAATTTGTCAATTATAGTTTTGAGTACTGGAGTAAGAGAAAGTTGTGTGAGTGTTTCACACCAGATATTTTTTTCAAATTACCACTTCGGTACAATATATGGTTCCACCTATCGGATAACCGGAAGTGCGATTTTAAAGAATAGGTTTTTTGAGGTTTTTTTTGAAAATTTTTCTCTTACATCGATTTCTTTTAAAACATTAGAATGCTCACTGCGCGGGGAAATACGTTTCACTTTTATTTTGAATTCTGTTAATTCGTTTTAAATTTAAACATCACAATCCACAATCTTTGCTAGTTTTACAGAAGGCGCAAACTCGCACACTTGGCCTGCTCAAGTATACAAGTAAAACTCCTACCGACTTTATTTATGGCCAGCCTAACTAAAATCTTGTAAATGTTGAAATTTAAAAAAAAAAAAGGCATTAAATAAATTATATTAATTGCAGTAAGATAAAGTGGTGTGAGGAAGTATTGTAATCGTCACAAATTTTCGATATCCAGTTTTCACCGGAAATATCCATTTTGAGGATCCCCTGAGTCCCAAAAAAACTGTTTTTAGAATATGGTCTGTGTGCGTGCGTGTGTATGTATGTGAACAGCATAACTCAAAAAAAATGAAAAATCGTACAAAGTTTAAACTTAATATTCCCGTTTAGGTATTGCCATGGGATCCGGACAGTAAGTTATCTGTCAGAATTCCTCAACCGGATTACCAACCGGAATACCGGAATACCATTTTACTGAATACATTTTTTCACTTCTTTGCAATTTTCTCAAAAATGGTTCCAACAATTTTCTTGAAACTTCGTATATTAACTACACATACAAAGATCTACAACTTTTATTTGAAATATTTCTCTGGGTAAAGTCATTTAAGAGGGGACTTTCGTGGGTGGGAAGGGGTTAGGTTGTCCTCTAAAGTGCTATTTCAATTTATTATAGAATTCTATCATCTAAATAATATTAATTACGATTAAATATGTTGTTGAAATTCCTGAGTTTGAAAAAATCGGATGACCGGAAGTGTGTTTTTACGAACTACACATATAAAGAGCTACCACTTTTATTTGTAATAAATCTTCGGGTAACGTCATTTAAGGAGGCTTTTGGTGGCAGGGGTGGGGTTATGTTTGCCACTAAAGTGCTATCATAGTTGATTTATACAATTTCTACCATCTAAACAAGAATTAATTAGATATAAATAGATTTCCCGAAATTCCCAGAGTTTCAAGAAAATTAGTATAGAAAAATATCTACGGAATTTCATTAAATTTGGGTATACTAAACCATAAAATTTATCAACCACAATTTTTGGAAACTGAAGTAGAGAAAGTTGTGTGAGTGTTTCATACCAGTTTTTTAGTTTTTTACTTTCTCTTACTTGCTGGTACAGAGGAAGTAAGCGATCTTGTTAAATATACGAAATTTGAGTTTCGACTGGAAATACACGTGCCTGTGTGTGTGTTGTGTGTGGTCACCATAAACTCAACAATGGGGAAAAATCACAGTAAGTTGAAACTTGGCATTTCATTTATAGAGTTCTGGGAGGGGATTCGCGACAATAAGGTTTTGATGGTCGAATGATCGATCGACCAAGATGTTATACCACTTATAGTTTTTTGGGATTTTCTCAAAAATTGTATTATATATATATATATATTTGAAACTTGGTATATCAACGTTACATATAATTAGCTAGAACTTTTATCTGAAACATTTTTCTAGGTAAATTAATATAAGGGGTGTTCTGGGGGAGTAGGGGTGACGTTATGGTTTCCTCCCTCTAAAGTGCCATTTCAGTATGAATTATTCCAATATTTCGTCTAAATAATATAAATTAGAATTTAATGTGTGGCCAACAAACATTCCGTGTTTGAAGAAAATTAATTGACCGGAAGTTGCTGGTAACTCCTAATTAAATAAAAGGAATTATGGCGATTGTTACAAGTTTTTTTTTTAAATTGTAAGTATTTACCGGATATACAATGTTTTTGAAAGTTTTTTTGCGAATTTTATTTGAAGCGGAAGTATGACTTTTTTTTGGAGGGAAATTTTTCATTGGCGCTCTCTTCTGGACTAGAATTTAATTACATTTAATATCTGCTTAGGTAAGTACTTGCCCATTCCACTACCTCTAATTATAATGAGTAAGAGAAAGTCGTGTGAGTGTTTCACACCAGATTTTTTTGTTTTGTTTTTCTTGTTTTTTTTAATTTATTATATGTTTACATTTTGAAAGTAAGGGCTTGTATTTTACATAGGATTTGCCCTGCGTCCTGTATATTCGCGAAGAGTTATTTTGAAAGGGATTGATGATTGGGCAATGTCATTTTTTTATTAGAAGTGCGTGTGTGTAAAATTGTGGAAGGGGTGGTTTTATTTATTTATTTTTTTAATGTGGTGGGGCGTAACAGAGACACATACACACGCGCGAGATTTTTTAGAGGGAGCTCTTTCAGTTATTCTCCTGTTACACATTCACCCCGTCCCTATCTCCCCCTCTTTGGACCTGTTTCTCTCCTAGCTGGCGGCCCCCTGGCAGGGAGTGTGGTGGTGCTGGTGGTGTATATATATACGTATATATATATAAGGGCAGAGGGGTGGACACGCTCGCGGAAAAATCAATACAGTCCTTTACTTGAAACCTCTCTCACACATCCTTAAACTTCCCTCTCTTCTTCTTCGTCCCGCCCGCAACCCGGTAGCTCTCGTATGGCCGGGCTAACTTCGTGTAGCTGCCCTGAAGAGACCTCTTATGTATTTTCCTTGTATGTATGTGTGTACGTGAAAACCTAGGCGTTGTTTAGGTCTATAGGGAAAAGATGAGGCTACGTGTGTGTGTGTGTATGAATGACTTATAACACTCTCCAATCATGTGTCATTATCATCATAATCAACATCATCATCAAGAATGAAAACAGTGTAATCTAGCCAGAGTGTGCTGTAGCTTTAGGTTATATCAATCTCTATTTTACCTAGGACTGACTTGATTTTTGATTTTGAATTAAACCAAAAAAAAAAATGCGAAAAACTACTGTCTGCCTCCACTGCCCCTCCACACACACACACACACACACACACACACACACAACACGCACCACAAAGTCATGAAGCTCGACCGAAGAAAATTGTTAAAGGGGGGAGATCCTCTTCATCATCATCATGTTAGCGGGGGGGGGCAGGTTTTAACAGCAGGATTGGCGAAGTGGGGGTTGGGGTTGGATAGGGGGAGGTTTGTTAGGGGCATACACCGTACAGCATACTCTGTAATGGGTCGATAATTCTAACCCATGGACTACACATGGGTCTATCAGCCGGTTTTCAAGAGTGCTTTTCCTTAATATATTTTAAAATTAAATAAATAAGCGCTAAAAAAATAAATAAATAAATAATCAAATAAAATAAACAGTAAATTAAATAATAATTAACCGTTTCCAAAAAAAAATGATTGTTTAAATAGAAGACAATGGAGTACACTTTAAAACAAAAACAAGACAAAAAAAAATTATTTTTTTTTTCAAACACAAAAAATAAAAGTTTAAGCAGAGATTAAAAAACAACAAATATATAAATAAATAAATGCAAAAAATAAAGAGATAATAAAATGATAAAATTAAAATATGTACTCACAGTTGTTAATTTCTTTTAATATTTTGCGTTATTCTCTCTCTCTCTCTTGGGATTCAAAATTTTTGATTAAAATACTTGTTGGAATTTTGGAAAAAAAAAAAGATTTGCGTATGTTTGACTTTATTGGTTTGTAACTTTTGTCTTTTCTTTTATTAATAAAAAAAAAAAAAAAGTTATCGAGATTCTTAAATATTTGATATAAATTGGAATGCGGAAACACAATAAGTAACGGCAGTAATAACAAATGAAAAATTAGAATAAACTCTTGTGCTGGAACTACCTAACGAAAAACACAAGTCGAGACGGTGCTGCAACTAAATGAAGGCCGAAGGAGTTTCAAGCCGAGGGTGAACGCTGCATACATCGGCCGGGGTGGGGTGGTTGCTTTTGGGCCGGTAGGGGGCGGCTTAGGGGAAAGCAAGGGATACAGGAGCGCGCGCGCGTGTACACACAGGGGGCTTACTATATACCACCATTCCCCCCCAAACACCGTGCAAAGTTAGCCCTTACCCGGCCGGGGCGCGCGCGCGCACCAGCGATATTGGTGTGGTGATAAAACCCCCGGGGTAGTGAGTGCAGGCGGTGATGGGAGGGAAGTTATCATTAAGTAGTGATAGCAGCCGGGTAGGGTAAAGTTTGGGTCCCCGGAGCATTGCGCATGTCCAGAAAATGGCTAAACTTGTGTGTTGTAACACCACGGGTACATAACACAATATACCAAGGCGTGTGCACCTAGGCCCCTTGTTTTTAGGGGCGTGGGGTGGAAGGGTATATTTGTGGTGGGATATGAGAACTGGGCGATCTAAGTGTATGTGTGTGTGTGTGTGTAAGAGAGAATGAGAGAGTATTCTAGCTTAGGAGAGCCAGGATCTATCCCGGCAAGCCACACCCCGTCAAAATCAAAACATAATATTACCACCCATCTCCCCATCATCACCACACACACAAAAAGTTGGACTAATTCCGCTATAGTGTCAAATTTTGGGCAAAATTGTAGTGACTTTAAAATTTTCTTGTAAAAATACGTCACAAATATTTATAGTTAGTAAATCACCAAATTTTAATGAAATTCGTCGAAAACTAAAAAAAAAAAAAAAAACTGTTCAGTAAAAGCTCACTACCGGTTTACTAATTTTTCTTGAAACTTGGAATTTTTTGGCCATCTATTTATTTCTAGTTAATTTTGTTTAGATGGTAGAATTGTATAATCAACTTTGATAGCACTTTAGAGGAAACCATAGTCCCCCCACCACTCCCCCAAAAGCCCCCTTAAATGAATTTTCCTGGAGAAATGTTTCAAATAAAAGTTGTAGCTCTTTGTATGTGTAGTTGATATATCAAGTTTAAAGAAAATTGTTGAGCAATTTTACGAGAAAAGTGCAAAAAAAGTGAAAAAAATACACTCAGTAAAGTGGTATGTTGTGGAACTTAGTAAAGTGGTAAAGTGGAATTTTTACAGGTAACTTACTGCCAGATCCCATGATGATACTCAAACGGAATATCAAGTTTGAACTTTCCTAGGATTTTTCGTTTTTGAGCTTTGCTGTTCACATACAGTCACGCACACACACAGATCATTTTCTAAAAACTACTTTTTTTTGGGGCTCAGGGCACGTCAAAACAGATATTTCGGGTGAAGACTCTATATCGAAAATTTGACGCGATTACAGTACTTCCTCTTAGATTTAAGGGACAAAATTCTGCCATTGATTTTATATCAATGTACGTTTGTAACTTCCCCTCTCTCTCTCACCCCTAAACTTCTTTAAATGAATTTTTTAGGAAAAAAGTTTCGAAACAAATCTTATACGTAGGACCTCAAAATTCATAGTTAGTATATCAAAATTTAAAGAAATCTGCTGGTGTTTTTATGGAGAAAAACGCAGAAAACTGTTCCGGAGTCTTCAAACTCAGAATAATGGCGACATATTTGGATTCCAATTTAATATTATTTAGGTTATAGAATTTGTATAAATAAACTGAAATAGCACTTTATTAGGTAAACCTTACCCCTCCCCCAAATACATACTAGATACGGAAGCATCAGACACGCAAGATATCAGGCATAATCCATCAACGGGGAACGCGACTTAATTAATTTTTTGTTTTTTTCTCGAGAATAACTTTAGCGATTTCGTGTACCAATCTACACAAATAGGTAGATTAGATTAGTTGTTGTGGTTGGTTCCGCAGAGCTGGAAAGCATCAGAGACATTTTCCGTGATAGCCTTCTTCTTTTTGAGTCATCGACCAGTTTCGGGCAATTTCGATCCGATCTAGCAAATTCAGTTTACACACTACTTTTTCACTCTACACTCTACAAATTCAGTTTTACACACTAGAGTGACTTGCTCTGTGCAAGTCTATGTTATCACACTGTTTGACAAACGCATCCTGAAGATGGGCGAACGCCCGAAACCGGTCGATGATCTCAAAAAGAAGCAGGCTACCACGGAAAATGCCCCTGATGAAGATTAGATTAGATTGATGGAAGGAAGGGCGGGCCTCATTCCACTGCGACCTACATTCAGAGGTCCTATTGTGGATCCCCTAAGATTATAGCATATCCCTCAGCTTCGCCCTCTTAATCAAGCATAGCAAAGCTGAAAGTGGTTCCGTCATGAAGCTCGTGGCTTCGGGATTGCTTGTCCCCAGTTGGAAGAAACCTTATCCTCGTTAGGCCGGGATACTCACTCACACAGGATGTGTTTCCTCCTCGGCCCTGCAGAATCGGCATATGGCTCAGTAGGTCCCTGATGAATTTAGGCAAATGTCACTTAATGAAGCATTTAGGCATGCCTCTGTCTTGGTGTTCTCTCCCACCATTGCAGGCGCTTTTCTTCTCTATCCAACCTTTGATAGAACTCTGAATTAAGCTCCCGGACATCCCGCAGAAGGGGTTTGAAGTGAATAAAGGTATAACACTTACAAGTAAATACCTTACCACTATTATTTGTAACATTTTCTCGGGAAAATTTAATTTTTGAGTGGGGGGTTCTGATGGAACCGTAGCGTTATAGCTTTCCTCTAAAGTACCAATTTCAGTACAATGCAGGGTTATACCATCTATACAATATTAATATACGAGACATTAAAAGTTTTGCCAGAATTACATATTTGAAGGAAATCGGTTAATAGGAAGTGGTGAACCTTCTTGGAGACACCAGGTTCTAGATTAGATTATGCTGACCACACGCACACAGCCAGTTTCTAAAAGAAACCTTATCAGGATTCAAAACATTTAAAAACAACTATTTCGAAACTTCCGATTAATTCTAATTTTTTTTTTTTACTTTCTCTTATTTTCTATATGTTTCCTTCGTAAGCGTTATTTCAGTTTATTTACATCATTTAATCATCTACATAATATTAATTACTATGATATCTGAAGCTAAAATTGCAATCAGAGACATTTTCCGTGGTTTTCCGTAGCCTTGCTTCATTTTGTCATCGACCGGTTTCGGGCGTTCGCCCATCTCAGGATGCGTTTGTCAGACAGTGTGATAACACATACTTGCACAGAGCAAATTCTAAGTAGTTTATACACTTAGTGTATATACTGAATTTGCTCTGTGCAAGTTTATGTTATCACACTGTCTGACAACGCATCCTGAACATGGGCGAACGCCCGAACCGGTCGATGACCACAAAATGAAGCAGGCTACCACGGAAAATGTCTCTGATGCCAGAATTACGAGTTTGAAGAAGGTTGGTTCACCGGAAGTTGTAACCTTACCGGGTCACGCGGGGTTCCTTGGCAACGAAGGGGCGGAAGCCCTGGCGCGGGATAGCTCGAAGGATACTTTTATAAGCCTCGAGCCCTTATGCGGGTTGCCCAGGAGCCTCATTCACGCTTCTATCAAGGAATGGATAGAAGACCAGCGTCTGCGATGGTGGGAAAGTAGGCCAGGGCAGAGGCAGGCTAAACTCTTCATTAAGAGACATTTACCTACATTCACCAAGGATCTACTGAGCCATAGCCGAAGAGATATAAGACTAATAGTGGGTCTACTAACAGGGCATTACAGGCTGAATAGGCACATGCACCATTTTTTACTTGCAGACAACGCATTTTGTCGTTTCTGTAGGACCGAGAAGGAAACCCCGGCACATTCTTTGTGAGTGTGCCGGACTGGCGAGAACAAGGGGACTTCTTCAACTGGAGACTAGTAATCCCGAAGCTAGGAGCTTCATGACGGAGTCACTTTCAGCTTTGCTAGGCCTGCTTAAGAGAGCAAAGCTGAATGATCTGCCATAAACCCAGGGGATCCACAATAGACCTCGTTTTGTAGGTTGCAGGGGAATGAGGCCCGTTTCCCCCCGCTTTTATTCTATTCTATGCTCTGGGTGTGTATATGTGATAGACTGTATAAACAGAATATATTATATAAACAGAATATATTATATAAACAGAATATATCAAAAACACAAAAAGTCGCAGAAAGTATTCCATTTAGGTTAGGTACGACCACCGCATTTATGACACAAAGATTTCGGGCGAAATCCATCAATCCGGAAGCGTGACTTTTTTTTTTAGAAGGAGCCCATCGTACTGCGACCTTCACGGTCTATGCCCCTTGATGCTGCTACTGGGTTGCCAGCATCTCGTTCACAGCACCCCCACCAGATTAAGGGTTATTTGATTAATCTGGATTAGGTTAATCCAAGTATTTAGAAAAATCATCGTAGCCATTTTCGAGAAAATTACCAAACAACTTCAACAAATTATTCTGTTAAGTTCCACTTCCCGGTTAACCCTTCAAATTTAGAAGTCCTCTGAGTACGAAAAATGTTTCTAGCCAATTTAGCGGGACCTAAGCCAATATGGACTACTGCTCCTATAAAAACTCTCCCCCCCAGGAGTCTACCGGTTCGGCTACAATATCTTAAGTTGTCCTTAAACTCCAACTTCCCTAACTATTTCCTTGTGATTGTTGCTCACCCAAATATTTGAAACATAGTATTGGCGAAACGGGACACTGACTTAGGCAGATGGTACACCGTCTCGCTGACTACCTCGTCACAATTCTGACATAAACGACACTAGACGTTCTGCATATTTTCGTTTAAATGACTGGCTACCCAAGATGCTCAAGTGTTTCCTATTCAGGGAGAAAAGATATACTTCAAGTCACCCTGTCTTATACCTTTTATAAATCATTTAACCTGCAGACAGCTCCTACCGTATCCCTCCACTGAATCTCCAGATCCCATTCCTCCATTGTTTTGACTTTCCTGTCACAAAATTATTTGGTTAGACTCGTCCACCCTCTCATCTCCAACAGCTCAAGAGCTCCACACTGCTCGCCTGAGCGAGGCTATTAAGTATTCCCCTATATTCACTACATTACAGTAGACTTCAGCATGGCTTATTGTGCAGCTTGACCATCACAGAATATACTCACCACTTTACCCTCTCCCAGCCACTCTTACACCATACAGCAGGATGCAATGATACTAATGATCTCAGCCTGGAAAACAGTGGCCATACCCAACCCCTAAAAAGCCAAGATCTCTTTTTGTTTAGCCTTAGCTCAAAACAGACCAGTCTCCTTCTGCCTGAAGCCATCAAACTACCACCAAATAACCTGTCTCAAAACCCTCATTCTTACTCCTGGGAAAATGTAACAGTTATACGCGTTTTTTTTTAAACTTGGTATATTATCTACATACATAAATACCTATCCCTTTTATTTGTAACATTGAGGGAACAGTAGTGATATGCTTCTGTGTAAAGTGTCACTTCAGTACAATTATGATTTTACCACCTACACAACATGAATACCACATTAGAAGCATTCATGGAATTCCACATTTGAAGAAAATCAGTTTAGCGGAAATACGACGTTACAGAATAGTTTTTTGTTTTTTATTTTTTAGAAATTTTCTAGGAAACAGTTAAAATTTTTATTTAATTTTTTTAAATATATATATATTATATATTGTATATTCTTGCGTGTAGTTATTGGTTTAATAGAAACGCTCGGCTATCATCGGCTAAGTTCGCCAGGCCGATAGGGCGCGGCACTTGTAGTGGGCGTTGCCGATATCCCATCTATTTGAACCGACTTGCATACAGGTCGATATAACCCATGGCAGAATCAGGTTTGTAGTCGAACAAATCCATGGTTTTTAACTTAAATTATAAATAGAATTTTTTAAATATAAATTAAAAAAAAATAATTAATTAGCACAAATAAAAATAATTATATAATTAGCAAAACATCACTGCATTATTAAAGAAAAATTATTATTTTTTTAGCACAATTCAGATTTATTTTATTTCACACCTTACATGCATTTAGCAAATTATTAGTAATTGAAATTGACGTAATTCTGTTCAAGCATATAATTCTTACTAGATAATTAGTTGGCTTCAATTTACATGAATGGTAGAATCTATGCTGAGAATCAATCTTTAGTATACAAAAGCTTAATGAAACCATAACAGGGATTAAACTAAAAAAAAACTTGTTCAATAAAAACGCACTTTCGGTCAACCGATTTTCTTCGAATTCGGAATTTCAACAACATATTTAATTCTAATTAATATTACTTTGATGATAGAATTGTATAATAAAGTGAAATAGCATTTTAGACGAAAACCTAACCCCACCCCTCTCCAAAAAGTTCCCTTAAATGAATTTTTCTAGAGAAATGTTTCAAATAAAAATTGTAGATCATTGTATGTGTAGTTGATATACCAAGTTTAAAGAAAATTGTTGATGATTTTTTTAGAAAAACGCAAAAAAAGTGAAAAAACTATTTAGTAAAATTGTACTTCCGGTTGAGGAATTTTGACAGATAACTCACTGTCTGAATCCCAGGTGATACCTAAACGGAATATCAAGTTTGAACTCTGGGTTTGTTCATTTTTGAGCTATGCCGTTTATACATACATATACACAAAGACCATTTTTCTAAAAACCACTTTTTTGGAACCAGGGGACCTCAAAACGTGTTATTTCCCGGTCAAAACTCCGATATCGAAAAGAGAAAGTTTAAATGTTTTTAACGAATGGTCGTTCTGTGAGTGTGTGTCGTGCAGGAAAGTCAAACTTAGCATTCCGTTTATGCACTACCGCTGCATCTGACACGCAAGTTTCGGTCAAAATCCATCAACCGAAAATGCGACTTTACTGAATGTTTTTTTTTTTTCAGCTTTTCGTGATTTTCTTGAAAATGGCCCCAACGATTTCTTTTAAACTTCGTTTACTATCTACACACATTAGAATTAGAATTAGAATGACACAGGTGGGGGCTCAATCCCAGGCACTGGAGCCTACCCGTTGAGGCTTATTGTGCCAACCCCTCAATACCTAGTAGAGGAATCCTCCCCTCTTGATGAGGTCCAGGACCTTCCCCACCAGTTCTTCTTGCAGTACGATTTCCATCGGTCCCAACCTTGTGCAGATTTTTCTTGAACCTACCGTGCCCTATAAACAGGCCCGTTATCAGACAGATCTGATACCTGCTTAAACCCATGGTCTCTCTGGTTCTTCTTCTACACAGCTCTGGCGTGACCACTTTGCCGTGTATTGCCCAGTACTTAGCCTCCAGTGACGATTATGTTCTCTCCGAGTCCATTCTCCCAGAGACGCCCTCGCCATACTTTTTGCTATTCCCAGAACACCTGGCCAGTTGGTGGCTAGTTCATTACCTTTAATCCCCTTGTGTCCCGGCACCCATACCAGCCGCACTTTGTTGTGCCGGGACAACGCCTCCCTGACTAGGAAAGAAGTGATTTTGAATGCCCCAAGTGCCTTCAATCTACACACATTGATACCTATCACTTTTAAGTGAAATATTTACCCGAGAAAATTGATTTTTTGGGGGTTCTGGGGGGAACAGTAATGTTATGCTTTCCTCTAAAGTACCACATCAGTATATTATATAGCTTTTACCACTTACATAATATTAATTAATGTTGGAAATATTGATAGAATTCCAAATATGAAGAAAATCGATTAAACGGGAAGTGCACCTTTATAGAGAATAGGTTTTTGAATTTTTTGGAATTTTGCCGAAAACGAGTGCACCGATTTTGTTTAGACTTGGGAATGCTTGGTGCATAGATAGAAACGTATCACTATTAATTGAAACTTTTTTCTGAAAAAAATAAAATGGATTTTAGAGGGGTCTGTTATTTTAAATTTAGATTTTAACAAGCTTTGTTGGTTTTGACATACAGTGCTCCACATAAGGCCGCTTAGGTATATAAGTAAAATCCTTACCACTTTTTTTTTATAGCCAGCCCAAATAACATTGTAACGTTGCAATTTTAAAAAAAATTTCTTGATTAAATTGTATTAATTAGAGTAAGAGAAAGTTATGTGAGTGTTTCACAAAAGATTTTTCTTTTTTTAATTGAAAATATCTCAGATGCTTTCCAGCTGTGCGGAACCTACCACAACAAATATTTGAAATGTGGGCTTATGTTAGGCCAATCAGAAATTTAGAATTATCATGCTGACCACGGCCACATTTCTTCTACACTGTGATTGGCTAATTATTTATAGCTAATTATTTCTATGAAAAATCTAGTTTAGTATTTTTTTTTACTAATTTTCCCATCGTAGGTATTTTATAAATTATCAAATTGTGCAATAAAATTGTGTCATAAAAAAAAAAATCTGGTGTGGAACACTCACACAACTTTCTCTTACTCCAGTTCTCAAAATTATAATTGACAAATTTTATAGTTTGTGTACCAAGTTTAATGAAATTCTCGAAAACTGAAAAAACTGTTCAGTAAAAGCGCACTTCCAGTTTACTAATTTCCTTGAAATTCGGAATTTTGGCCATCTATTTATTTCTAATTAATTTTGTTTGGATGATAGAATTGTATAATCAACTATGATAGCACTTTAGAGAAACACATAACCCCACCTCTCTCCTCTAAAACTGCCCTTAAATGAATTTTCCCCGAGGAAATGTTTTAAATAAAAATTGTACATCTTTGTATGTGTAGTTTATATATGAAGTTTGAAGAAAATGGTCGGATCCATTTTTGAGAAAAACGCAAAAAACTAAAAAAAAAACAAGTAAAGTGGTACTTCCGGTAGAGGAATTTTGACAGATGACCCACTGTCAGATGCCATGGTGATACCTAAACGGAATATCAACTTTCAACTTTCTATTGTTTTTCGTTTTTGAGCTATGCTGTTCACATATACACACACGCATACCATTTGCTAAAAACCACTTTTTTGGACTCAGGGGACCTCAAAACGGATATTTCCGGTGAAAACTCGATATCGAACATTTGACACGATTACAATACTTCCTCTTACTAGGAGTAAAAGAAAGTAAAAATGCAAAAAATCAAGTTATTTCTATATATTGTAACGCAGCCAGTGGGGCCATCTAGGAGAGGAAGTAGGAACCTCAAGTTCTCTTAGTGGCCGCTAGGAAGCGCTGGCGACGCGCTGTAGTTATTTCTGGAAGGATTGAGAAGATTCTAGAAGATTCTCCACCGGTATAAATAGTGGGACCGCAGAGAGTTGAGAGAGTTTCCAGTTACAAACGAAGTGTACGTTTGTGGAAAGTGTATACAAAGTGAACAAAGTGAACTTTTGTGGTTTAAACTGTGAAGTAATTATTATTAAGTGTTGTATTTTGTAATTTATTGTGTATAACATTAAATTGGTGTTTTCTTTATTGAAGTTTGGAGTATTTTATCTATACGAACCCACTTAAAACTAGTTGCAGTAGCTAGTCTAGAGGGAAAAACGTTACAATATTATTTACTGTTTTATATAATTAATGTGAGCTATAAAGAAAAAATTCAGCATTTTCATTCCATTGTTGCAAAAAAAAAGCAAAAGAGATTTAGGCAGAAATGCAAGATCCACCATTTTGTATTTGGTCGTTTATACTAGTGAAACAGAAATAAAATTAATGTTAAACACCCACAAAAATTTCTCCAGGGAATTCATAATATTCAGTTAAAAAACTTTTCTTAGACCTGGAGTTTTTAGCTATACATTATATTAATTGTATGTATGTGGCGCAGTCCACACAGTATTGAAAGCGTAATTAGTATAAGATGGAAATCTACGCATGAGCTAATTCAATCAAAATCTAGTTTCACGCAATAACATGAAAGAAGGAATCGAACTAATTACTATTACTAATGCAATTAAACAAATAAATTATAATAAGAAGGAGCATTATATATTAGAGTTGCATGGTTACTCAAAAAAGTCATTTTATTAAGTTCTGATTCTCCAATTGATACAAAATTGAAGAAAGCAAACACTTAGGTAAAAATTATAAGTTTGAAGCAAATTTGTCACTTAAATCTGTGTAAACTGCAGTAAGAGATAGTGGTGTGAGTGTTTCATAACAGATTTTTTTTTTTTTTGGATTGCAGAAAGCGAGGATTCTGAAAATGAAGGCACCATGGGTAACGTGTCCAGGGTCGTCATGCGGCCTCCGGGCCATTCTGGTAAAGCTAAAAAGGGACACCTTTGTTTTGATGCCTCTTTTGAGACTGGTAAATGAAATTTAGCTACGGCAGTGCTTGCTTGCTAAGGATATTGGTTTGTGTGTGTGTGTGCGCGCGCATGCTGTAGCGTGGTTGTTTGTATGTTTGCAAGGATCAGTGTGGATAGTTGTGAAATAATGCGATAGAAGGGTTAGGACCTAACTTTCGTATCCATCTTGTACGTGATTGGCTGTGGATAGTAGTGGATGAGCTTAATTTTCTCTTCCATGCATGTGATTGGTCCCTTCTACTCGCTCGTTTTGTTATGAGAAACCGTTATTTTTTTCCTTTTTTTATTTCTCTCCTTTCTCTGAGCAGTGGCAAGTTCTTTGGCTCAGACAGTCCATCATCTCTATACAAACAGTTTGCCCCTTTTTCAGTACCTACTGCCTCTCTTACGACATGTTCGTAGTTACTTGGGTAAGGAATTTGGTGTCCGTAAAATTTCCAGCTTTCCAGTCTATTCTATAGTCCCCTGCAGATATGATTCTATGTATGTTATATTTTCTGTTAACCATTATTGGTATGCGTCCATTGAACGAGCTATAATGAATGTGAGAAGGAGAGAGAATTTAGAGTGAAAGGATTTTAAGATGAAATAACCTGGGAATAAATGCTGAACACTGTATAATGATAGAACACACAAACTGCAAGGACTTTACAAGTAAAATAGAAGTTAGGTAGCGAGACACAGACTGGCTGAGAAGGTTGAAGGTTGCTGACTGGTTGTGAACAGGTCGTAAACTGTTGAAAAACTGTTCTTTTGTAAGGCTAGCTCGGATATATATATTTTCTCCCACTCTAGTCTGGCCTAAGTAGCGAGTAACTAGATTGTCATTTTTGTGTTTCTCTCCGCACTTCGAATCCTATTACAGAGCCCATTAAAACTGCCTTTCAGTAATCAGGTTGTTTTCTGTTCTTTCTTTCTAAAATGGAGCCCGTGCATGACAGGTAACCTTGGCTTGGTGGAACTGGTATCCCAGTATGAATATGATCTCTACATACGGCCAGATACATGTAATCCTCGTCTAAGACTTTGGTTCAACTTTACCGTGGACAATACCAAACCTGATCAGGTATGGTTTAGCTTATTTATTAAAACTATTACATCCGACATGAACTGCGCTTTAATTTTGTAAGTATTGTGAAGGAAAAATAAACGATATCCAACTTTAATATATATTTTAATTTTTTTCAGAGGGTTGTATTTAACATAGTCAATTTTGGTAAAAAGAGGAACTGTTTTCTAGAAGGGATGACACCTCTGGTCAAGTCGACTAGTCGACCAAATTGGTGAGATTAGATGCGTAAAAAAAATCTGGAATGTAACACTCACTAATCTTACTGCAGTTTAATATATTTGTATAAATATAGAAGTGATGTGCTACATGTACCTCACAAGGTAGTTAGGTCCTTGAATTGATTACATTGTAATCCAGAAGATAGCCTCAATAACATTGATTTGGGTATTCGCCTATCATCAGGATGTTTACTGTCAAAATAGTGTGATAACATAGACTTGCACAGAGCAAAGTGGTATATCAATTAAATTTGCTCTGTGCAAGTCGTATGTTAACACACTGTTTTGACAAAAAACATCCTGATGATGGGCGAACACCTGGAAACCCGGTCGATGATCACAAAAAGAAGCAGACTATTTGTCACTTTTCAGTAAATTGCAGTAAGAGAAAGTCGTGTGAGTGTTTCACACCAGATTTTTTTTTTTTTATTGATCTAATGGCTATCTGATTGGCAGATAATTGTTTCATTTCAGGCAGCGGATGCCGGATGAGAATGTGTTTTATCACAGTTCACCCTACCATGCCAACAACTATATCCTGAGCGTGGCGTTCAACTTTGATCGTGAGGAAGATGTTTATCAGTTCGCACTCTGCTACCCCTACTCATACAGCCGATGTCAGGCCCATCTGGATATCGTGGAAAAGAGGGGACTTCTGCACTTTCAGAGAGAACTTCTCGGAGAATCATTAGTAAGTTAGACATTTCAAAATAAAACTCTTGTGTAAACACTCACACATCTCTTTCTTATGGAATTGTTATAATTGTAATAGGCATTATCCTCAACTTATAATATTTCTAACTTCAGGGAGCCATTTTCGAGAAAGTCGCGAACACCTGAAGTAAAAACCCATTCAGTTAAGTTGCACTTCCTTCCGGATTGATGGCTTTTACCCTAAATCTTCATGTCTGAAGCGATGGTTGTATCCAAACGGAATACCAAGATTAAGCAGATTTTCGAAATCGAGTTTCAGTGTGTTCGCTTGGCCAAACCGATCTGGTTGGCTCCCCCTGAATACGATAAAAAATTGTTTTCAGCGAATGATTTGTGTGTACTTGTTAAGAATATCTCAAAAATGAAAAAATTGTAGGAAGTTCAAACTTGGTATTCCGTTTAGGTAAGTACTACCACCGCATCAGTCACTAAGATTTCGGGCAAAATCCATGAACCAGAAGTACGACGTCACTGCATGTTTTTCCCCCCTATTTTTCGTGATTTTCTCGAGAACGGCTCCAATGATTTTCTTTAAACTTCGTATGTTGGCTACACACATAAATGCCTATCACTTTTATTTGAAACATTTTCCAGGAAAAATTGATCTTACAGGTGTCAGGTCAGTCAATCCAATTTGAAGTTTGCACAAACTTCCTTGGTTTTGACCTAGAGCACACCGTTTGAGGCTGCTCAGGTTTTACAATAAAATCTCCACCACCATTTTTATGGCCAGCCTATTTAAACACTGTAACGTTGCAATTTTAAAGAAAATGTCTTGATTAAATTATATTAGAGTAAGAAGAAAGTCGTGTGAGTGTTTCAAGTTGAAAGTCCAAATCTCTCATGAATTTCGTTTTGTCTGAAATAGCAAAATAGACGCGTCGATCTGATCACAATAACGCATCCAAAAAATATGGTACCGGAGGGCAAAAAGCATGTTGTGGTCATATTGAGCCGAGTACATCCTGGTGAATCGCCAGCTTCTTATGTGTGTCAAGGTAAGCGAATTCAAGCACTTTTCTCTTTGATCAACAGTCGCTTGTAATTGTTGCTGATAGAAGATCAACATGAGGGTTTAGCAAAAACTTTTAAATTGGTTGCAACTTGGGTCAAGAAAGATATATGATTCTGAGTGGAAATTAAGTGAAAATTAGAGGTTGGAGGATCTGGTTTGGCTAAGCGAAATATCCAGATCTACCTCCTGGTTTTTTGTAGTTCTCTGGGTTAGAAATATGAAGTCTGGGGGAAGGATCAAACCATACGCTCTCCGAACCAAGATGTCTTAACAGACGACTCAAGCATCACGCTCCACATGGTGCCTCGCCTATTCTTTGCTACTCCAATGCTTTTTATTCGATGGACCCATAAATTTAGCACCAGGGAATTGTTATCTATTGGATTCCCTGGACTGTGGGGGTATCACAATCTTTTTCCAATCAGAAGAAACAAATCATCCTATTCCACTCCACGTATGGACCTGCAGTTACAATATCTTTTGATGCTCCACTGTGGGGTGTTAAACAAAATTCCTTACCTTCTTTTCTTTCCCTATTCCATTTTATCCATCCATGGGCGAGGAAGTGAAGATGGCTCTGGAATTAACAAGTCTGTGGTAAGTACTACTGACTTGAACTGCTTTTGAGACCATTGAAAATTGGCTCAAAAGCATCCTCTCCAGAGGCGGTGTGGTCCAAGTGAGGCGTTCCAGGTTACTCTTAGAGAGCTCATGACGCTCACACACACTGAGCCTTGGGGGGGGGAGGAGGAAGAGGAAAATGAGCTAAGGAAGAGATCTGATGGAAGGGTCCGCCTCCTTACGAAAACATT
This sequence comes from Triatoma infestans, assembly GCA_011037195.1. Lineage (NCBI taxonomy): Eukaryota > Metazoa > Arthropoda > Insecta > Hemiptera > Reduviidae > Triatoma > Triatoma infestans. The sequence goes on from JAAEAF010002069.1 coordinate 70,240, forward strand.
ACACAAAATGGACTTACAGCAAATCCTTTTTGTGTGAATTTTGACTATTTTTCAAGTTAAGCCTAGATTTCTTATGCCGAACTTGGAATCAAAACCTATCCTGATTTCACGTGATATGGGCCCGGGCATCTTTCCTAATTCCCAGCAAGTTTCCTCTGATGGACCCAAACTTCACACCGAGTAGGGTACTTTTCTCAAATCACAACCATTTCCATGAGAGAAAAAGAATACCCATTAGTTTCTCTGCGGAAACTGGAGTCTTTTGGTCTTCGAGACCGTGGAATTGAGGTGTTAACCAGAACTGCTTATATGACTTCTTCCTCTCTCAATGGTTCCTCTAAAGGCGAGATGACCCTGATTGCAATTTGTTAATTATTGATTTCTAAATTTTTAGGCCTGATAGACTTCCTGGTGAGTAACCATTCGGTAGCCAGAACACTTCGGGAGAAAGTCATATTTAAGATCATACCAATGTTGAATCCGGACGGTGTATTCCTCGGTAACTACAGGTACCATTTCTTTTCTTAAGCTTTCTAATTTTTACTTTCTCTTACGGCTGTTAGATTTATATTTATATATATATACATTTTTGCAGATGTTCTCTGGTCGGCTCAGATCTAAACAGAAATTGGTCTAAAATATCAAAATGGATGCATCCAACTATATACGCAGCATATTCCTATATTAGCTCGTTGGATCAGGATAAGGTAAGACCTAGGAGACGTTAATTATCCCAATATTATGTACGAAATATCTAAAAATAAGACACTCACACGACTTTCTCTTACTGGGCAGTTAATACAAATTTTGTAAAATTAAAAAATTTTCTTTTAATTTTGATTGATTTATTTGCTCTAACATAAATACAGCGGTGCTACTCGGAGTATGTGTGTATCTACCCAATGCGGGTAATACTTGAAGTGATTACACTGAAGTCCAGAAAAAAACAGCAAACAAACCCATAAAAAAAATTAATTTTCTTGGAGCAATACTTTAAATAAAAGAGGGAAGGGATTAGCTCGGTGGTTAGCGCGTTGGACTCCCACGTGGAGGTCCCGGTTTCGAGTTCAGTGCTAATCCCTTTAGATTTGTTTTTCCTAGGAGCCTCTACAGCCACTGTTCGGTGATGGGCAGTGTTTTCTGTAGTGAGAGAACACTGTCCTGAGGCCGGCAGTGCACTGAGAAGGCTCCTGGCGCCAATGATTATAAATGTTGACGCGCCTTAAATTTAAATAAAAGTGATAGGCATTTATGTGGGTAGTTAGTATGTTTTTTTTTTTGAGAAAATCGATAAATATTTTCCGAGTCAAAAATATAAGTCGAACAATTAAAAGTACAATCTTGCTTGTGCAGGCATCAGTCGTGCCTGTGATAAACCATCTTAATTTTTTGATGTGACAATCGAAATTTCAGTTCACTTAAACTGAAATTACTAATTTGCCTAAATAGTAAACTGTATTTATAGTTCAGCAGAAAGCTTACATAAGAGGAAGCAATACGATGTTTCTGATGTGCTGTGTTTTCCGCTCGCAGAATATAGAACTGGACCTAGTGCTAGATCTGCACGCCCATTCCAATCTGAGAGGTGCTTCTATTACCGGTAATACTTACAATGATGTATACAGGTACAGTTGATCGACTTGTCTATTACTATGCATTCTACGCCTATAATCCCAGCAAGTTCTACTTTATTTGTTATTTATTTATTTATTGCAGATACGAGAGGCATATTGTATTTCCCAAGTTATTATCGCAAACAGTTCTAGGATACGAAGCTATACATACTGTATTCAACAGAGACGTCAATAAATCTGGCACAGCAAGAAGGTGCAGTAACGACGAAGATTGGCTAAGTCTAGGACCACCTGGTGTGATACCCGTTAATGAATGAGGTTTCCTTCCCACAGACGAATAATTAATCCTATTAATTCCCTAAGCATCCTCGTTCGACGGGTCGTAACCATTTCGTCTTCCCTGATTAATTTGAAAACCATAACTCGCAACTCCTTTTTTCCTTGCCTGTGGTCTAACCACCACAACACTCCGCATCGTCTAAATTAACGGACAATCTATTACATATGCTGCCCCACCAGAGTTAATTAAGCACTATTAACTCTAGGCCATTTCCAACACACTAAGTTAAAGTGATTTAGGCACGTCGGGTCATATTCCCAAATTTATGGCGAAACCTGAGGAAAAATATCATCTCGTACCGCTACCCTGGTCATCGTGTCTATCAAAGTTACTTTTATTAATTTAATTTCCCTTCTCTTAACAATCCTACAGTATGAGGCTTTAAGGTGATCGAGATCTAAGTCACCCAAACTCCATAGGTGTCCCGTTGCTGATTGTCCTGTTCACCTAGTTTGGGTGTAGACCCTATTCATAGCTATTCATCTATCCTATAATAATTGCTTTATTTTTTTTTTTTATTGCAGAGTTCTATGTGACGCCATGAGAGATTCAGTGAACTGTTATTCGTTAATAGTGTCTTTTTTTGGATACAACAATCATTCTGTGAGCTCCAGTTTCAAGTATTATACCGAAGACACCTGTATCCTTTGAATTTATTAAATGGCAACTCCGACTAAATAATATTAAAAAGAGCCGGTGGGATTAGTACAGTAGCGCGCAGAACATAAGTTTGAACATCAAACCGAAATCTTCTCTGCTGCTCTGGAGATTTTTCTTTCTCCCTATTCCTGGTAACAGGGAAGTATTGCAATTTTGACAAATTCCTGAAATGTGAGTTTTCACGTGGAATTTTGACGTTTTGAAGTGTCCTATTTGTTTTGTGTGTGTGTGTATAATTTAGTTTAACAGCAGTAAGAGATGGTCGTGAGTGTTTCACATCAGATTTAGAGGACCTCAAAAGTATTTCCGGTGAAAACTTGAATTTCGAAAAATTTTTGACACGATCATTTTGACTTTTCATATCTTCCAAATTTTGAAGCTTACTTAAAAAAATGATATTGCAAAATCTGCCTAACAGTATTTTCCTTATAGTTTTTTTTTCAAAAACTCAAAGATTTTAAAATTGGACGAAATGTTGTTGAAGCATTATTGGAATACTATCGCACCCTAGGAGTATGCGAAAGAATGAAGAAGAAAGAGTCCAAAGCATCTGCATCATTACGACCTGTTGGTTCTGCAGTGTGGAGGTGAGACAAAAACATTAAATCTGATCTGAAATTAGAGCATATCATAAACCAGAAAGGCTCTTGAGGTCTAGGATTGGGTTGGCTGCCTTAAAATCCCTTTACCTCATTGGTCTGAAACACTCACACAACTTTCTCTTACTGCAATTTATAACAAAATGCTGATGCATTTCGCCTATTATCGCCTGATGTATAATTATTTGCTTTTGCTTACCAGATGTCGCCCCAGTCGTGTTTTTGAACGAAGACGTCATAGCGCACCATTGGCACATAGAACGCTGACACTATATGGACTATTTGAACAGCCACCAGTATCCAACCATAGAATCTTGGCCAGACCTTCTGGATATTATAAAAGCTTAGCAAGTCGTGTTAAATCTTCAAAAAAAAAATTAAATGAAGATTATGATCAGAACAAACCGGCACTCTCTATTATTGATTTCAATCAGATGACGATACTTGATGACATCGGTAACAGTAAGAAATCGCCATAGCTGTCAGCGTGAACTTAGTAGATTACACGGAAGAACCATAGGGCGTTCAGGGAAGGAACAGATGTATCTTTATCTTTAGAGGATAACCTTAGGGTCATCCTTGCTAAATGAATGTCGATTCATACTTATCATTACTTATCTATTAATCGCTGAGGCAAATTATAAAAAAAATCAAATTGTATTAACAGAAATAAAATATTCTTGTTTTCCTATTGAGATTATTTTCTTTAATTCTCATATTATTTTTACAACTTTTTCTTTTTATTTTCTCTTATCGGTGTAAGTAGAAATATTGTGATCGTGAGTTATCACCAGAAATATATGTGTTGAGGTCTCCCTTCCCCGAGTGTGAGAATCACTCCCAAGACTTTCCCTTAACTCCAAATAATACAATTTTAATTAACAAATTTTTCTTTAAAATTGCAGTCTTTACGTTTAGCTGGGCTAGCCATATAAAAAGATGGTAGCGGTTATACTTGTATACCTGAATAACACTTGTGTGGCAACGCCCTCTGTTAAAACCTCCCGAAAAAAAAAATTCCCGGGGAAAATGTTTCAAATAATGATAAGAATTATAAATTATAAATGATTTTAAATTATTATTGAGTTTAAATTATAAATGATAAGATATTTATATATGTACATAGTACAAGAAGTTGAAATAAAATCGTTTTTGAGAAAAGCCTTTTAGTAAAGTAAAGACCATTCGCTAAAAACTTTTTTTCTTTTAAACTCAGGGGACCTCAAAACATATATTTTTGGTGAACATGTGTGTGTGAATAAAATATCTTAAAAATCAAAAAATTGTAGGAAGCTCGAAACTCTTGGGTGTTCCGTTGAAATACTACCGCCACATCAGACAGGTATATATATCCGTGAAGTTAGCATACCAAGTTTAAAGGAAATCATTGATGATATAAAAAAAACCTATTCTGTAAAGTCGCAATTCTGGTTAATCAATTTTCTTCAAATTTGGAATTCTGGCAATACTTCTAATATATTTTTTAATATTAAATAGGTGGTAGAACCATACATTGTATTGAAGTGATACTCTAGAGGAAAAGTACGGACGCTACTATTCCCCAGAGTATTATTTTTCCATTTTTTTTAACAGATCAGGTATCCTCCTATAGACAAGATCCGGGGTCTTCTGATGCCCACACATCTGCTTCTCCCACTAAGATAAGGGCTTCTCTCAATTGAAGCGCCTGTATCTCTTACTGACTGGTACTTTTGCCTCTCGAAACAGACTCTTGAAAGTCTTGAACATGGCATTTCGAATATTTTGCACCATTAAGACAGCATTCTTTGAAACACTGTCCCACTTAAATGGAATGAGCCAGTTTCCGACCCTGACCATATAGTCTGAAGTAGATTTTGGCCAAAAAACAATCTTTTCTTGAATCTCACATGGGGGCCTTTCAATTATTTCAAGATACCCAAATCCCTAAAATTTTCACACCATGAAGTAAGATCTTGGATGAGAGGGTATATAACACTAACTTAAAAAGTGTTTAGTATCTACTCGGACAGCCAAGCTGCGCTGAAGGCGCTGAGTTCATGTGTCTTCACTTCCAGATTGGTGTTACAATGTTTTAAAAGACTGGAAGAGCTTTTTCTCTGAGGGATGCCCTTCTAGTCTGGGTACCAGGTCACGTGGGAATTTTTGGGAATGAGGAGTTGGATAAGGTTTTCCAAATTAGGCGCCACTCTTCCGAGCCTGCTGTTGGCGTGTCTTCTGGCAAATGTCTGTTAGGCTTCCAGTCATGGACAGATTCACAGCATTCATCCTTATGGATGAGCACAGTTGGTTGTCGGCAGTCCAAGATGCTCATTGGGGGGTAGTGTCTTTTACGGAGGTCTCTTAGGCATCTGGTTGGATCTCTTACTGGACATTTTGGTTTAAGGAGACATCTCTACGTAATGGGGGCTCATGCCGGATCCATTTTTTTTCGGAAATGATTAATTTCGCAAATACATACTTTTATATATATATATATTTTTTTTTTATAAAGTAACTTTATTTCTTTATTTGCTACAATCTGTTTTTTTTTTTTGCACAACTACAAAACCTTTTTTTTACACAAATAATATATACAAATAGTATTCCTTTTTAAAACTAATTTTTAGGAATATTGTATTATATTTCTTTATTTATTCATAATTATTGACATTTTAAGAAAAATCCCCCCCCCTCTATCCTGGAATAGTTACGCAGTGTTTTTCATTAGGTCAAAAATGAAACTTCAAAGAAATATTGCGACAGAAACAATCCAGTCTTTAGAAATAGGAAATGCATCGGTGTACAGGAAATGATGATGGAAGAAAGAAACTGCAGATTTCTTCAGGACAAATAAAGAACTTGGACCACTGGATATGTGACGTTAAAAAGAGTCATTTTAGCGATGGTAGGCAACTATTGTAGGCTTAGAATAGAAAAGTGTTAATTGATCTCTTAAGGCTTCCACGGTAATTGTCATGAAAAACAAAGTTTCCGGGCGTGAATACTGCATCAGTGGTTTGCTTAAAAACCGACGTTTCACCGGTATTGCAGTGAATTTCTTCAGGATCGTTTCACCTTGAAAACTAAATAGCTCCATTAACCTCAACAGCACCCATTACTTTTCAAGGTGAAAAGACCCTGAAGAAGTTCTTGTGGTTGGGCCCCCGCATAGCTGGAAATCATCAGTGATATTTTCAGTGATAGGCTGCTTCTTTTCGTGATCATCGACCGGTTTCAGGCTTTCACCCATAGGCGATGATAGACGAAACTCCCGAAACTGGTTGATGACCACAAAAAGAAGCAGGCTATCACGAAAAATGTGTCTCTCTGACCCTGAGGAAGCTCATTGCAATAAGGGGCGAAACGTCGGTTTCTAGAAAACTATTGACGCGGTTTCAACCCGGAAACTCAATTTCTATTTTAAAGTATTCAAACAAAAGTGTTAGGTTTTCTGCCATAAACGTCATATTCGATATTTGTATCGAAGTTTCTATCGCAATTTTTCTTGACCAATTTTAAAATCACATTCGGATTTTATTAATCAAATCTCTCACTTCTATTTCACACGAAATACTTTTTTTATCTAATTTTTTTTCATCTTTTTTTTAATATAAATTTTAAATACAATAAATTTAGTAAAAAATAAAATATTTGCTTATACGATAAAAATATAGAGACAAGAAAAAAAATTAAACAAGATCAAAAAAAATTAAACTATGTTTGTATTCAATAAATATTTTTTCTATATACATATGTTATATTTATCTTTTCTAAGGTGCAAGTTTTGGCAGCTAAAAAGAGAGAGACAAACTACGCATTTATAGCTATTTTTTTTTATTATTATTTAATTATAATTTTTTTATACAATGTGTATTTTAGCAGTGCTTGATCTTTTATCTGAGTAGAAAAGCTTAAAATTCTTTATAAAAAAAAAAAATATATATATATATATATAAATAAGAATTGACTGAAGTAACCTTTTTGTACGCATGCGCCAAGACAAGAGCCTATTCTATCACATAATTAAAGCGGAAAGGATTTTTGTATTGCAAATATGCCCCAGTTTCCTCCCCCCCCAAAAAAATAAATTTTCTCGTGGAATTTTTTTTTCAAATAAAAGTGATATGCCTGCGTATGTGTAGTAAAATTTTTAGGAATCTGGGTATCAGTAGTTTCGCCCATATTGCAATGGACCAGCTCTTCTTCTTCTCAGGGTCGTGTGACACTTGAATGGTGCACTAACACTTAGCTATCAATCGCCGGTCAACTACCTACAGCCAAGATAGCGTGACTCTAAAGAAGAGCTCATTGCAATATGGACGAAATGTCCACACTGAGGCCCGGTTTCAACGTGGAAACTTAAAAGTGATTAAAGTGCTGCGCATAAGCACTGAAATTAGATTAAATCAATTGGATAACAGTAAATTAAAGTAGAATTTTTCTGTGCGGACAACGTAATCTTTAGTATCATCTTAGAAACACTTAATTTGTCATGTTTTAAGTACATATTTTGTCGTTAATTGCTACACTTTTGTCAAGCTGAAATGCATATTTAATAAACAATTTTTTTTTCTCCAGTTTTTCTGCGATTATCTCCCCCCCCCCAACACCGATAGATTTCATTAAATTGTTACGCTAAACTTGAATAGAAAGTTCTTTTTAAGTAGTTTTGGGTAGAGGGGTGGGGTGGGAGGTTATACTTTCCCCCCAAAAATTCATTTTATTAAATTTTGATTCTCTCGTTAATATAAAATTGAAAGATAAATAAACATTTAGTAGAAAGTCGTGTGAGTGTTTCACACCAGATTTTTTTTTTTGTGAAATCAAAGTGATATCCACAACGCATGCGTACAAACCAGCTCACCCTAATTTGCCCAAAAACAAAAAATTAACATTTCCAAAAAAGTATACAATTCTTTTTTCTTTTTTTTTAATTTGAAACAGTAATACAGATAAATTATCTCATTATAAAAAAAAAAAATACATTATATTCCTCAAATATATTTTAATGCAGTTAATATTTAATTAACCACAAAGATTAAACTTAATCTCATATAAAAGTAATAAGTTTTACAAAATGAACAATATTTTTCAATAACAGGCGGCGAGCCTAAAACTGACGGGTTGAACATGCCATTTTTAAGTATGATTTTCAAGGGATGTGGGGGTTGGATTCGGTAGCGGAAGATTTGCGAACAGGGTTCATTTCAACAATTAAAAAAAAAAAAAAAAACAGGATAAAAAATAAATGTGAAAATATCGAGATATATCTATGCAGATCTGCATTTTGATAAATTATGGAAGACTCTTAAAAGAAATAAATCAAGAGGATAAATATAAAATTCCAAAAAAGGAAGTGAAGAAGAAAAATGCACTTCTAAGGAGGTGCCTTAATAGACTTAGAGAAAGCAAAAGATAAAAAATCTCAAGAAGCATGAAAGGATGCTGGGGGGGCATTGACGAAAGAATGAAAAATTGCTGCTTGAATTCAAATTCTCTGGAATAAGAAGTACACTTCCAAAAATTAAGGAAAAACAAATATATATACCACGCAATCTTGTCGAATGTTACGGCCATCATGGAGGGGGGGGCAAACCAGAATAAGCCGCCTTCTTCAGAACTTTAACAGTTGTTGGGTTTGTAGAGAGAAGGAGAGAGCGAAGAATAACCCTGCACCCGGGGGTCGTCCTGCAAGACATGGACGACAAAAAAACATCTCCGAGATAAGCTTCTTAGCTGTGGAGATAATTTTTTGGCGAACAACTGCAAGGATATTCCGAGAATGGCCCGGGTAAAACAACAAATTGCACGAGTTAGATCCATAATGAATATCAAAGGAGATATCGTTCAAGCCATTTAAAAGAAAGAGAGACTGGATCAATGTAGACTTATTAAGCATATAACATGGTGCAAAACTCTGCCAATAGAAGATTACTCATATTTAAATTAGTACTAGAAAGAATTGGTACTGAAGAGTGGAAGAGTTAAGGATGTACTAGTAAGTTTGGATACCAGGTGATCACTAGGGGGGCTGCGGGTCCGGATAGGGCTAGAAATTGCTTTGTCTTTCACAGGCCACTCTCCAGGGCATCTGGTTGGTACACCCTTACTGGTTTAAGAACCACTCCATGTAATGGGGCGCTCATCATGCCCAGGACACCTCCTGCAAGCGGAAGACTCAAGCGTTCGTCATTCAAACATAACACACAAGGGAGGAGGGGGAAAATTATGGCCTCCGCCCCATTTACTTGAACTATTCACAACTGAATTTTGCACCATTGTCGGGTCTAGCACCCACGTCAATAACTTGCCCGTAGTAGCCGGGAAGTTACGATAAAAAGAAAGAAAAAGACTTGAATACCTAATTCAATTTATCTACAAGAACTCCGGCCAGTTTTACGCTCTGTGGCTGCTTTTTTTTTTTAACTTTTTTTATGTGTGGGCTTTGTTAATATGTAACGCAATGCAAGTTGCAAGTATGCAACGTAATGTCATCCAGGAGTGACATCATTTAATGTCCACCTGAATAATGAGTTTATGGGTTCCAAAGCTAAAATATCTATTATCTAAAATATTAAAATAATATACGTATATAATTTTTATATATATATATGTGTCTATATATATATATATATATCTATATATATATATAAGACATATTTATACAAATTATAGTAAACAATTTAAAATAACAAAACTTAAAATAAAAGTATATAAGAATATTTTTTTGATATTTTTTTTTCCAATAGAAATATACAGTAAGATGAAAAAAATTTTCGCATAATATTTTAAAAATATAAAAATTTAAAAAACTATGTTAAGTATAACATTTTCAGGAGACATTGTGATTGGGTGAAGTTTTTTAAAAAAAAAATGACTAGGAAAAGAAAATTGAATAATTTGTTAAAAAAAAAAGGTAAAAATTAGAACACGATGCAAAACTCTAGGGGGGAAAAAACACCTGAGATCCTATAAGTTTTTGGTTATATAAACCGGATGTTATGGGCATCATGGGATAAACTAGAATAAGGCGTTATTCAGAAATTTAGCAGTTGTTTAGTTTTGTGTAGAGAGAGAGGAGTGGGCCGTGTTGACCCATGCGAGGACCTGTACGAAAGTGAAGACGTAGTTAGTTAGTAGAGATGGATTATGGAAGGAGATGCATGCGAAAGTCTAGAATGGGTCAAATGAGGAAAGTGGGAACATAAAGAGACATCTTTGAAGAATGCCAAGAAGGAAGGTAGTGGTGGGCCAGAAAAAATGTGTGAACTGAGATTACATGGAGAGAATAACCTGACGGCAACCCAGCCACAGAGAGTCGAGAAGCTGATGGCTGGATAGAGAAGTCTGGAGGCAATCTGTCATTAGATGGATTGATGATTTCCTCTGTCTCGCTAACTCTAGAAAGGGCGTGGACAGGCTATCTGTCATTAATTAGAGATGTCTCCTTAAACTACGATAACCAGCAAGGAGGTGGTAGCAAGAAACATTGTGAAGCTGATGGCATGAATATTGGGAAATCAGGAGGTAAGTAATGATCTGACGGCAATCCAGTCACAGAGAGTCGAGGTAGACCAGCAAGGGAGATGGGGGTCAGAGAGACTGATGGAACTGAGGGGACTTTATGCTGGTTGGTTCCGCAGAGCTGGAAAAGCATCAGAGATATTTTCCTTGATAGCCTGCTTCTTTTGGTAGTCATCAACCGCTTTCGGGGCGTTCGCCCATCATCAGGATGTTTTTGTCAAAAAAGTGTGATAACATAAGACTTGCAAAGAGCAAATTCAGTTAATACACTCTGGTTTTTTGACAAAAACTTACTGATGAATGGGCGAACGCCCCAGGAAACCGGTCGATGACCACCACAAGAAGCAGGCTATCACGGAAAATATCTCTGAAGGAATGATTTGATGGCAATCTAGAACAGTCAGCAGAGATAGTCCTTGTTGGCCTCCCTGGAGGTAAGAGCAGGGAGATTAAATAGCTAATGGCTACGTAAGGAAGAAATCTGGAGGCAGTTTCTGTGGAGAGAAGGAGAGAGGAATGAGCTGTATTCACCTACGCGAGGATCTGTACAAAAGTGAAAAGGTAGTTAGTAGCCGTAACCAGGGCAACGCCGCACAAGACCATTACCAAAATTCTTTTAGCAAATTTTTTATATAATTTAGTTTATCAAAATTTAAATATACAGAATATAACGAAAATATTAAATCAACTAAAGACTTCATTTAAAAAAAAAATTAAACTACACACAATCACAATGTAAACAATAAGTTATTGTAATAAAAATTTATCATTAAATGGCTATAAAATATTATAGAAGAACTAAATATGCTGAAAAAAATACCCAGCTGATTTTTATCTATGCAAAATAGAGAATTTATTTGCCCTGATAGGGCACGGATGTAACTGCGGCCGCATGTTCCGTAGCCAGCACTGCAGCTGAAATTGAACAAAAACAGATTATTAATTAATTAAAAAAAAAAAAAAAACAATTATGGCTGATAAACTCAAATGGGAAATATAAATCTTTCAGGCTTTCACGGCCATTGTTATGTAAAAAAAACTTAGGTCTTCGAGTTGAGTCCGGCCACGATAATGGTTGCTGTTTCAGCTTTAGAGGCGACACTACACAGTAGAAACCCTTATATGGGCCAAAAATTTGGTTTACAGCAAAGCACTGAAGCGGTCTCAACCCGAAGACCTAATGTGTTTTGAATTGGAAAATTATTTGGATTATTGGATCATAAATTTCGTATAGAGATCAGAAAAAAATGGCAACGATAGATAATTAATTCCATTAAAAAAAAAAACTGGTGTGAAACACTCACACGACTTTCTCTTACTCCAATTAATACAATTTAATTAACCAATTTTTCTTTAAAATAGCAACGTTTTATGAACGTTTAGTTGAACTGAATAAAAAAAAGGGTAAGCATGTTTATACATGCATTCCTGACCCAATCAACAAAGCCTGTGGCAGCAATTTAAATTTGGAACATAAATGGGACATGGGGTCCCCCCTCAGAACACGCCCAAAAAAATGAACTTCTCCCGAAAAAAAAAACGTTCCAAATAATAGTGATAGGTTTTATATCTGTGCAGTTAGCATTCAAAAGTTTAAAGGGAAATTATTGCAGCCATTTTCGAGAAAATCCCTCCTCCCCCTCAAAAAAACTAAAAACCTATTCTGTTAAGGCACAATTCCGGTTTAAAACGATTTTCTTCAAATTGAATATTCTTCTTCAATATTATGCAGGTAGTAGAACCATTTTACAGAAATGGTACTTTGAGGAAAAAGGTTAATGTTATTCCCTCCCTTGAAAACTCCCCCCCCCCCCAACTCAAGTTTTTACAGGAAAATTGTTCAAATAAATGTAATAGGCATTTATGTATTTACTAAGCTTAAAAAAAAATGCTATCTGCAAAACACAACTAGTTGATAGATTTTGCCCGAAACCTTCGTGTCAGATCCGGTGGTAGTACCTCGGTTTTTGAAATAATTTGTTCACACGCACACAGTCTAATTTTCTAAAAAAAAAGTGGCGTGTGGGTGACGTTATATATTTTTCTAAAGTGCCACTTTAATATTATTATATCATTCTATCGTCTATAATAATAATATTAATAAGAATTTAATGTGTGGCCAAAATTAGGATTTTGAAGAATATCAGTTTACCTACCGGAAATGCGCGTATTTATTATTTCGGATGCACATGTGTGCATTTTCAATTACATGTGAAATTTTTAACTGGATAAAACCCGTATAAAAGAATTATAAATCAAAACTAGATAAATTGCGGTACAAGATAGACGTGTGCGTGTTTCACACCAGATTGTTTTTTTTTTTATTCATTAATTTTTTTAAATAAAAAAATAATTTTTCTTTAATTACCTGAAAATTTTTCCCGCACAATAGCGAAAGATGATAGGATGTTGAGTAAAAGATGTGTTCAAGGCAAAAACTGCATTTATTGATAATATTTTCCACAGCTGCTGTTGTGTTAACATCCTAACAAGCATCGCTTCACAAGATGTGCAGGGCAAAATTTTCAGGCAAACTCTGAAAAAGTCTTTTAAACATTCTTGAAGAAAGAAATTTAAAAAAAAAAATTGACAAAGTATGATGATAAAATAACAAGAGGAAATTGTAAAACAAAAGCTATAATAGGTAATTGCGCGTGAATATTTCAAAAGCAAACCTCACAAAAATATGGCGTGAACACTCACACGACTTTATCTTAGTGAAGTAAATTTAAATTATTATAATACTGACAAATTTCTTTAAATTTGGAAATGGTGGAGTTGCCCTAAATAAGCACAGAGTTAGTGGGGATTAATATATTGGCTGGTCCGGATGGCACGTGGTTTTTATTTACTGAGTTGAGCTGTTCAGCGTCACAACTGGGATGACGTGATGGTAGAAACCAGCCGCCCTTAAACTCCTTAAACTAGTGTAGTTCAGTAACAAGGAGATCACGTGGCCACAAAACGTCTTTAACGACATGTGGAGAATGATCAGGGTGTATGAAAAGGCAAGAGGGTGTGGATGAAGCTCTTAAGCTTTTACGGAAATTTTGAAATCAACAATGCATTAAATCATTTACATAGGTGACATGATGAAGGGGGTTGATTTGGTGGCATAATAGGGTGAATTAATCATCAGAGACATTTTCCGTGATAGCCTGCTTCTTTTTGTGGTCATGGACGGTTTTCGGGCGCTCTAGTGTGTAAAACTGAATTTAATAGAGTGTAGAATGAAAAAGTAGAATGTGTAAACTGAATTTGCTCTGTGCAAGTCTATGTTATCACACTGTTTGACAAAACGCATCCTGGAAGATGGGCGAACGCCCCGAAACCGGTCATGACCCAAAAGTAAGCAGGCTATCACGGAAAAGGTCTCTGATGCTTTCCAGCTCTGCGGAACCAACCACCGGTGAATTAAGGATACGGCGAAGGACTTGTGGATTTGAAAGATTGTAACATTGGAAGGTTTTGCGGAGCCCCACATTTGCTCCGCATGTCCATATTGCTTTAAGTAGTGGTTTGTATGGTGTGAGTTGTTCTGTATCATCATGGGAGATTTGGTCCTATGTATGAGTACCACGCGTTAGACGAATGTCTAAGTAGTGACCTAGGTAACGTCCTATGTAGAAATGATTATTTGTATACTGTTAATAGCTAGTGGTTGGCAAGATTGTCTTCGTAACGTAAATATAACCTGAACACATTTGGCAGGATTGAGTGGTTACTCTCCATTTTTTATATAAACTTTCAATGAGCTCATGGTGTTTCTGTACAATGGTAAAGACATGAGCAGGATCAGGGTGGGAGGGTGATTGTCCTGTGTGGCAATCTCAATGCTGCATCTCACTCTGAAACAGCTGTCGGTCAGCTAGGATTGCGGAATTGTCCTTGGATGACAAACTCTGTCGAAAGCTTGAGCCACATCCAGGTGCAATATTTCTTGTGCTCAACAGCAGACGAAATAGTATTGGTGATTAGTGACTTTGTGTGATTCTAAGATATATAAGGAAATTATTAAATTCCACAGAAAACTCTTTATGAGAAATTATTCCGGATAAAATGTTACAAATAAAAGTGATAAGCATTTATGTATGTAGATAGTATACGAAGTTTTTCAGAAAATCGCGAAAAACTGGAAAAAGAAAAACAATTTCAATAAAATCACCTTTCCTCTAAAGTACCACTTCCGTAACAATGAATGGTTTTGCAACCTACGTAATAATAATATACATTAGAAAAATTGCTAGAGTTCCAATTTTGAAGAAAAAAGGTTAACAGGAAATGTGATTTTACAGAATAGGTTCTACCTTTCACTTTTATTTGCAACAATTAAAAATTCAAATGTGTTTGTTTACAATGTAATCATTCTGTACCTGTCTGTGTTGGTAGGTTGGCACTTGTCTCCCCACCACCTGTATATTTATGTTAGGACATATGAGCACAATTTGAAATTTGTCATTTTATATAATAACTATATTAAGAGGAGTCGTGTGAGTGTTCCACATCAGTTTTTTCTTTATTATTATTACTTTTTTAGATCAACCAATTATTGGAATATCCACTCAGTTATTACTGATGACATCTTACTGATGGCAACTGAGAGGGCATCTTTTTTTCCCGGCCGAAGGTTTGCTTGAACGAATATTTGTTTTCTTTATGCATTTCAGTTAGCTGTACTCTAATCAAACTTCAAAGCCGATTTATCACCGGAAATATATTTTGAGGTCCCAAAGAATACGAAAATTTTTTTTTTATCGAATAGTCTGTGCTGGGGATTAAGTGAGTGTGCCCTAAACATCTTAAAAATCAAGTAAATCGCACGTGGCCTCAATCCTCATATTATATCTAATCACTTTTATTTAAATGTTTCAAAGTATTAAGGGGTAATAATAAGTGAGAGCGGGAAAAACTAAAGAAAGAAATTAATGCAAGAGTGGGAAGATGTTGTCCGCTATAACCAAAAAGTTTTTAGGCAAGAGAGAAGTGGCCAAAAACATGAAAATTGGCAGTTTACCGCTCGACTTTTGTCCCCCATTCTTACATATGGCAGCGAATCCTGCGGAGTCGCCTCCAGGCTCTGGAAATGAGTTTTTTTTTAAAGAATGATAGAAAGCAAAAAGAGGAGAGACAGGATACGCAACTCGACAATACGGGCCACGCTCAAAAGCGAACCTCTAGTTCAAATAATTGAGAGAGGGCAGCTAAGATGGCCACGTAAGTAGAATTGAGGATTGAGGGTTAGTTAGACGTCTTTTTTTTTTTTTTTTTTGGAAAAAAAAGTTAATTAAAAAATATTAATTAGAGTAGAAAAAAATCGTGTGTGTTCACAGGATTTTGTTTTTTTTTTTTCTCGAACTAAGAGGACTTCGAAATTGTTGATTGAGATCACTTCATCTCTCTCTCATTCACTCAAAAATAAATAAATAAAATATTTCATAAATTTTTATTTATTATTTAGTTTTACCAAAACATAAAAACTTTTCTCT
The DNA here is from genome assembly GCA_011037195.1 of Triatoma infestans. NCBI lineage: Eukaryota > Metazoa > Arthropoda > Insecta > Hemiptera > Reduviidae > Triatoma > Triatoma infestans. The sequence continues at coordinate 86,405 of JAAEAF010002069.1, forward strand.
AAAGCAAAGCCCAAATTAAAAAATTAAAAATTATGTTTTAAAACAGAATTTGTAAAACAAAAAAGTAAAATTGGCAAGCATAGATGGTATACTATTTTCCAGGCTTTATGTTATTTAATTTTTTTTTTGGAAATTTATGAACCCTAAATTTTTTTGAAAGTTTAGACATAATTTTTTTTTTTTAATGTTATCTAAAACTTAATTCTTCTAATGTAAACAATCTCCGTTTACTTTGTATTTCAAATTATTTTTGAAGAATATTGTAAATAAAAAAGAAAAAAGGAATTTAGGCAGTGTCCCAAAATTTTATTTAATTTTTACTTGTAACACTTCCTTATCCGGGTTTCTAGAGGCTATAACAGTTAATTTTTTTTTTTTTTTTAATTAATATACAATAAAAATATTAAATATACCTGCTTTCTTAAAAGCAAGAAACAGAAGGAAAAAAAGGGGGGGGGGGGAATAATCTTTAAAAATGTACATTATGCAGTTTGCAGCAAGCAAAATGTCAGGTAATTTATTTATTTTTTTCCTAAAAAAAAAAATGAATATCATCAAGAGTAAATATTCAAAATGTCTCAATGGGTGGTTCACCACAACATCTTATCTCAGCCTCTATTCAACCAAAAACATCAAAAAAAAAAAAAATTAAAACAATGTTATGGAAGAAATTTGGTGACGATCGGTCAAAAAGAAAAAGAAATATTCAACGTATCGACAGAGTTTCCAGTCTGTCTTTATCAATCCTCCTTTTTTTTTTTAACAAATACTTGGATGACTGTTGTGGTCGGTTCAGCAGAGCTGGAAAGCAAGCATCAGAGCTATTTTCCGTGATAGCCCCGGCTTCTGTTTGTGGTCATCGACCGGTTTCCCGGTCGTTCGCCCATCATCAGGATGGACAAAACAGTATGATAACATAGACTTGCATAGGAGTGTATCAACTAAATTTGTTCTGTGCAAGTCTTATGTTATCACACTGTTTTTGACAAAAGCATCCTGATCACGGGCGAACGCCCCGGAGAAACCGGTCGATGACTACAAAAAGAAGTATACTTAGATGATTGCCTAACAGCAATAATATCTGACCAGGTGGCACACAATTCTTCACATGTTTCAATTATTTTCATCCTCGTCTATATTTTACTTACAAACTGGAAGACAACACTACTATTAATTTTCTCAACTTAACCATTATAGCTTTGGATAAAGACAAAAAACTCTATCCAAACGTTGGCATAAAATTGATTGTCTCTTTTTTTTTACCAGGTCCTCACACCAAATTTCTTTCATAACATAATTCATCAATATTCAACAAATACTTTCAATAAAGTCTTTTTTTTTTTCTTTTTTTTTTTTAATTTAAGGCGCGTCAACATCTTATGGTCATTGGCGCCCGGAACCTTCTCAGTGTACTACCGGCCTCCAGACAGTGTTCTCTCATTGCAGACAGCACTGTCCATCACCGGGACAGTGAGCTGTAGAGGCTCCTAGGAAGAAAAAAATCTAAGGGTAGCACAGCTGGACTCGAACTCGGGTCCTCCGCGTGGGAACCCCGTACGCTAACTAGTGGACAAAGATATTATTGCTGTTAGGCAATCATCTAAGTATACTTCTTTTTGTAGTCATCGACCGGTTTCTCCAGGGTGTTCGCCCGGGGCGTATTTCCTTCATTAAATTTTAGTCATAAACGGTTGCGGTTAGCAAAACAAGTTACTATAGTGTGATACAGTGTTTATCTTTGTACAATACAATTAAATAATATCTTTGTTGTACTGTTAGTAAAATTGTAAACAATTGATGATGACCTCAATAGGCAGAAACTTTTTTTTTTTTACATTATCTGGATGACATCATCTATCTGAGTCCTTTACTAATTAACACCGAAAACAAGGGCGAAAAAAAAAAGTTTTAGATCAAACAAGTAATTTTGTGAAATACTGAATAAATAAACAAGACAACAATAAAGCTTGTAGTTTCTGTCATTTAAAAGTGCTACCTTCTGCATAAGGTAATTTTCTAGAAGTTATATATATAAAATTACCAGGTATTTCTTGTTTTTTTTTTTTTGTTTTTTTAAAAAAGGTTAAATTTATTTTTTCAAATATTTTTGTATTTATTAACAATAATTCTATTTTTGTTTTCCAAAGATATGAAGAATATTAATTGTATAATAAACAAATTTCTAATTTTTTTTTTAATAAATGTATGCCATAAATATACATAATTTCAAAATATATTGACAAATATATTATTATGATAATTCGTATGCTATTTTTTTTTTTTGAGATCTTAATACTTTTGAATGTAGCACGAATTATAAAATAAAATAAAAAATTGTTTCCTTTCATTAAAAATTTAAAAAAAAAAATATTAAAGCAAATACGCTCATTAAAAATACAAGAATTCGCAATTTAAATATATACTTTTTCAACATATATTACGTTAAGCGAAACATTTTATATACTGGTCGTTTACATTTTTTTTTGCTATAGTGATAGCATTTTTCAATCAAATTAAAACTATTTTTTCTTATTTGTAGTTGAAAAAAAAAAGAAGGTAAGAACTAATGCTGAAGTGATGGATTTGTACACGGAGATAATGTGACATCGTCCGATTTATAAAGATTGATAGGAAGGAGTCAGATGGGCGGGATATGTATCTAGGATGAACGATGAACTCCATGCCGAGGAAAATCTCATAGAAGAAGATTATTTACTTTATAAACATGTCGGGGATGCCCAAAATTATGTTTGGTTAGATGATGTGGAGGCGGATACGCGATCCCCTGCTAGGTATCCGAGAGACTAGAGGGCGGGCACGGCTACAGACAGAGATGTCTGACGGACTTCTGCTACAACCCATGTGGGGGTTGTTGCGTCATGAATGATGATGATGAAGAGAAAAAAAAATCAGTGTTTAAAAAACTTGACGAAAAAATAATTAATAAGCTATAACTGAAGTTTTTTTAAGGATATTAAAAAAAAAAAAAATCTTATGATTCATAAAAAAATAAATTAAAAACCTGATAAAAGAAAACAAAAAAACTTTAATTTGGCTCAAAATAAATCTAGTTAAACCATAAAATTTAAATTGACTGAAAAAATTAGTGTTAGTATAATGTGCGCTTCTACCAACCATCCCTCATGATACCTAGTGTTTTATAAAAAATATGTGATCTACTACAATAAGTATAGCCTTACCTGAGTAAGGCCTTCAGTAATCATTTTTACGGGTGGGGCTGAGCCCCCTGTACTAACCGTTGACCAAAAAAAAGAACTCGAAAATAAGTGGATCGCTGTTCAATTTACCGCACGCTTTCTGTCATAAGGGACGACCATATAACTAAAGTTCAACCGTATTGATTTTTTTTTTTAATTTAAGGCGCATCAACATCTATGGTCATTGGCGCCCTGAGCTTTCTCAGTGCATTGCCGGCCTCCGGACAGTGTTCTTTCGTTATAAACAACACTGTCCACCACCGAAAAGTGAGCTGTATAGAGACTCCTAGGAAAAAAAAAAATCTAAGGGCAGCAATAGCTGGACTCGAACCTGGTCCTTCGAGTGGGAGTCCAATACGCTAACCACTTAGCTATTCCCTCAACCGTGGTAATAAATTTTTTGGGGGGAAATAATAGGTCTTAATTTTTAATTTTTGTAGTAAAGTTGTAATAGTAAATAGTAAATATTTTGGAATTTTTCTGAATATTTTTTGGAGGAAATTCTATGAAATATGTCAAATTTTCCAAATTTGGGTTTTACCAGAAATTCATGTATTTCAGGGAATAGTGAATTAGAAAAATGTTCAGAGTTTAGCGATGTTGAGAAGATTGTTTTGTATACTAAATGAAGGTGTAGAAAGTGATTATGTAATAGCTTGATTTTAGTAGTAATAGTAAAACCAAAATCTTGATGGTAGAGTGCACATTATACTAGTACCGAAACTTTAATGTTTACCTAAATGTACAAGGCATATTTTGATTGGAAAAGTGGGAAAGTGTAATCTAACTGATTAAAATAAATATTTTTTTTAAAATATTGACTGAAATACAATGTCGTAATTTGATTAATACAAAAACAAAAAATGGTTTTGATTTAAACTGAAAAATGCTATACGAAAACAAACAAATACAATGATCAAATATATAAAAACTTATACAACAATAACCTTGCTCACGCTGTCGATCGTCTAAAACTATACCAGAAAATTTAAAAAAAACAGGAAAATTATGATTTTATTTACCAATACTAATGCCACCAATCTTCATAAACAAAAATAAAAACTTTAAAAAAAATTTTTTTTGTTTTTTTCAACAATAAATTTTTACTGGGTCTCACAGATAATACTATTACGACTATATATATTTATTAATTATCAGTCATTACAATCCACCCAATTGTCGCATTTTTTCCTCGCTTGTTTCCATATCCTAGCTTTCGCATATAACCATAATTTTCACACAAATACTTTCGTCCTTAATTTTTTTTTTTTTAACTTTTTGGTTTAAAATAAAGAATGTAGACAATATTACAATATTTTTTTCACTAATTCTTATTATTGATTTTTTCAAGTATATAAGACATATCACACATTTACAACCTACAATATTTTTGACTTTATTTTATTGTTTAAATTTTTCTTCCCTCAAATTTGTTAAAAAATAATAAAAAATTTTTTTTGTCACTGCATGTTTTACAATTTCTAAATACATAAAATTTCAATTTATATTTGTGTTGAATTTTTTTTTATGTAAAATCAATTTTATGAAAATTTAACAACACATAATTTTCAATATATTTTATAAATAATTCAAATAAAAATGCCAGTTTTGATGAAAAACTGCAAGAAAAGATTTGAAAAAAAAACAGCAGGAGACGGCCGGCTTTAACCTAATGAAATTATATTTAAAAAATATAAATTTACTTAAAGGAAAATTAACTGGGTACAGAAGTATAGCCAGGAATCTGATCAATTATCTCAAGATTGTTATACAGTTTGGCTCTGGGGAGCTGAGGGAAAGTTTTGAAAGGCTGCGCGGGTCTATTTTGGACACAGGATGGGACCAGTCTTTTTTCCCAGATGAAACTGGAAAGGTAACCCCCAAAATTAAAAATTAATAATTAAAGGTTTATTTTCTTTTTTTTAAAGGGCTCGGATAATAAAGGCTGCGCATTGAAGGTGGTATCTCTAAATTGATAATAAAAGATTGAAATGAGCAACCTCCTTATACTTAAGTTTCGGTAACCTGATATCCAGGGAAATCTTCTAGCAATAAAGAGATTCGTGAATTAGGTTATTATATCAAAATAGGCACATGTTTAGGGTTTCCCGAGACAGCAACTGGGATGTTGCTGTATCTTTCTCAATCATCAAAGACGATTTCTTAATGTTGTGCAAGGCAATGTGGGGGAAAGAGGAAATGAGAATCTGAAATATTAAATGAGTAAATTACTTACCTAACTTTTTTACTAATAACTTAAATACTTGATAAGTACTTGGAACAAAGAAGGCGAGAGGTCGTCAGCAAAGGTAGGATGCCCTGTGACCCTTTTACTGGGTCTTAGAATTTTTTTTTTTTTGTAACTTGGGGGGGGCTTTGGCATTGGGGAGAAAATGGATCACAAAGAAACCATACACTTTATAGTAGAAATTAATACAGAACAGAGGGGCCATCCCAAGATTTCACCTGAATTTTTCCCTGGATATTATTGAGCCTTGAGTAGAATAACAGATCTTGGACACATAGCACGCTGATTATTTACTGAGATTTAGCGTGCGTGTAATTTTGTTGCCATAATCTGGGCATCAGAGATCTCAGTCTTAGAGGGTCACAAGGAGTGATGTGAAGGGGTCAGAAGAGGCCACACAAAAATGGCTCCCCACTTGTGGCCCCAAGTGTATCTTCTTCCCTAAGATGACTGCAAACTCCATAATAAAAAAAAAAAGTGGCACATTAACCCCCATCATTTCAAAAAAAAAAGAAAAAAAAAAAAGAGGTTTTCTTATAGCGGACCCCACATATGGTTACATTGACTTTAAAAAACTGTACTGATTTTTTTTTTTTTATTTATTTATTTATTTTTAACACTCTTGGCAAATATCACAGGAAGTTATTTTTTTTGTTTTTTTTTTTAAAGGTGTCCAAATATTTTTCTCATTTTTACAAATAACCTAATGCGGAAAACAGCTGGCAATTTGTACTTAAGTACACAAACGATACTAAGTACATACATGCAAGTGACGTGTATATATATATATATATGTATGTATATTTAAAAAAATATACAGGATCTTTAAAGATCTAAAACTTCAGGCACCAAAAAGTAGGGCATAAAAAGAATTCAAATTAAGCGATAAAATCCATTAATCGTTCGTTATCATTTCATTTTAATAATTATACCATTAATTATAAAAAAAAAACAAAAAAAAAACAGAAAAGCCAAGTTTCCCTACTGATTTTAAAAAAAAATCGGATTTCTTACGTTTCAAATTTTCCAACAGTACTATCTTTATATTAAATGAACTTTTCAATTTCTCTTTGACTTCCGTCCAAAAACGCTTCCTTTTCTAAGAAAAAAAAAACAACTGAATAATCAAGATTTTTCATCGTTTTCCCAATAATTTAAAAAAAAAAAAACTGTATTTCATGGACATAATAAATAAATCATAAACATCTATGTATCTTAAATAAATAATCTTAAAAAAAAAATTCCAGAAATGTTTTCTTGTTGTGTTTCATTGTGAGTTTCCAAGTTTTATGTTTTAAACCCCCCCAAAAACCGACGTTTAAACCCATGTTGCAATGAACCTCTATGTAAAGGCTGAAGTCGTTATACAATGAAAAAAAAATACAATAAGCCAAGTTTGCACTAATCATTGGTTTTCATGGTGTAACGGACCCTGATAAAGAGGCTCATTGCAAATATGGCGAAACGTCGGGTTTTTAGGAAACCAATGACGCGGTTTCAACCCGGAAACTGCAAATGTTTTTTGGAAAAAAAAATTTTTCTTTGGCCCCTGTCAATCAACATTTTGCCTTAATTTCAGCTGCAATTATTCACGATTTCATACCCCCACAGCGCCACAAGAGCACCTATCAAAGAACCAATCGTTAAAGAAAGGATTTCATCGCTTAATTGGTTTTTCCTTTTACTAGAAAACCTACATTGATCCTGGAAGCTAAAATTTAAAATTGGGACATCCTGAATACTAATGTTTTATCCCCCCCCGCCCCGGAAAGAGTAATATTAAAAAATTTGTGAAAAACATACATTCAAATAAATTCTATAAATATGTGTAAATTCAAAATCTCACTCTTTTTTTGGAATTAAAAAAAAAAAAAATAGCTAATCAACTAGTTAGCATCTAAATATTGCTTCCAAGTTATTTTTTTGAAAAATAATTATAATTTTTTTTTATTGATTTCATACTCTATTTTCCAAAAATTGTTTGTTGAAGATTGGTTGGAGGAAATGGATATTATTTCCATGCCAAAACTTATCAAAACTTATCACATTCCAGGGTGCCAATTGTCCAAATTTTCCATTTAATGAATTATGCACAAGGACTTTGGGATCAAGTTTCATAATAATTGTTATAACTTGTTGGGGGAGGGGGGAAATGTTTTGTTAAATAATTGCAAAATATAGTTTCAGAAATTGGAGAGAAATACATAGCACCTCCATTTTGAAAAAAAATTAAAAACTTTATTTATTTAAATCTTTGATACGAAATGTTACATTTAAATATAGTATCAAACAACGCGCCATTTGTGATATACGGACTATTGGTAATATACGGATGGGTTCAAGGACCCCTGAGGAGGACCTAGGGCCTGGGTAAGTTTCACTAGCATCCTCCAAGCGGAAATTCACATTCAGTTCATAAAATGATTTGAGAAACCTCTCCGGGGCTAAACTTATGACCTGGAGAACTAATTCCTGTAATTATAGGTCCCATGGGACATGGAAGGTGAGGAAATGGCCTACAGCTTATGGGCTAAAGAAAGGTGCACGCACGAAATCCACTTCATGGGACTGGATAAGCGACTTTCTCCAACAGCTGTTTAAAAATGTGAACAAAAGCGAATTGCTCCGGCAGAAACATTCCCCCGAAAAATGAGGCAGGCTAAGCTCTTTACTAAACAGCTGTGACGTCGGAAAAGATTTCTGAGGCATGCATCAGTCTTATAGTCTGAGTATAGCGCTTCCTGTGTTGGAAGATGGAACATCCAATACATTTTCTGAAGAAGTGACAAGACTATTATTTAAAAAAATTTTAGAAGCGTAGGTAGCCCGATATATAGCTACCGGGCGATCAAATGAGAAGCTATCCCTACCCTCCCTAGAGTCTTCCCAGGTTCTTATTCTTAAAAGAAATAAAACTCTGAGCAACCTGGGCACCCAGTTTTGGGCCACTAAGTGGAGACCTGAAATAAAAAGAGAAGATTTCGTTCCTGTGACCGGAAAAGTTCTAAACCATGTTTCAGCTGTTCTGACAAGACTGCGACACTTTTCATCCAAAAAAAAATTTACATGTCAGGACGCAAACTTGGGCATTGAAAGAAGAGGTATCCTCTCGAACAACGTTCCCACAGATTACGACATTTCTTTGGAGAAATAGAACTATCAGCACCCTGGGCCCCATCTGAGATAAAAAGAGGTTTCCTACCACTAAGGCTATAATATAAGGTTTCTACCTAGCGCTGGCGATCAAGCCATGGCCACTGCTACTGTCTCTTCCGGATGAACCGGATTTTCAATTTAAAACCTATTCATAGAATTTATCTGAACAGTTAATTAAAAAAAAAAAAAAGTAGGTTTTTCGATAATTTTACATATATATGAAATATACGTGTGATTTGCATGGCTTGTTGAAGTACAAAAATGGCCAAAATGTAGGATTATCGCATACAGAAAAAAAAAATCATAAAATTTGCATAAATATTTCTGTTTCTTAAAATAAAGATTTTAAAAAATAATTAAAAAATTGTAATAAGAAATAATGCAAATTGAGATCAATGTAAACTCAAGTATAAACATATGTACAAGTTATAAATTACAAATGGCGTATATAAAATGTAAAAAATATATAACAAATATTACTATGATAGAATGTAACATTTGAAAAGGTGCTTTTGTCGGTTAATTAACTCTTAATTATTAAATAAAAGGTAGTCCTAAAGTGGCTTACCTCCATATGGAGTGGGATACTGTCCAGCTAGGATGGGATATCCAAGACCCACATGGGTATGATGATGTGTATGGACATGTCGTTGTGGCGGTGGCGATCTAGTATCTTTTTGGTCGGCAACAGCGGCCGTTTTACCTTGCGCCTGTTGTATAGCTGGTGCAGAAGTGACCGGCACCACTGACCCACCTGGACCCACGGTTACACCGCCAGCCGCGCCACCCGTACCGGCAACCTGTAAAGCTGTTGTCGGAGATGTACCAGTTTGATTTGCACTTTTCGGTGTTGGCGATTTAATAGCACGCTCTTGTAATTCATGTATTTTATGCGATGGATGTGGATAGTATTGTGAAGCATGATGCTGTAACAGATCTAATGCTTTACCACTCTGGCCGCGGCTCAAATCTTCCGGACCGTAACGTGGTACAGCGTGCAGTTGTGGATGTAGGTACGGTGTGTTTGCATAACCGGATACTAGCATTGGATTCATTCCTCTATACATTGAATGATCAAATGGTAAAGGTCCGTAATGCGGTGATTGCATGTAACCAGGATGTATGTAAGCATACTGGGATGTTGGCGGTGGAGGAGGTCCTTGGGTTTCCATTGTGGGTTTCACGCCTTCCTGTTGCTTCTTTTCCTCCTTCTTCTCTTCCTTTTCCTTATGTTTAGGGCTCGGGGATGGATGCGTCTTCTGTGGAGGCGGTGTTGCTTTGGCTTCCTTTCTTTCAGGATATATGTAAAACCTTCTCATATCCTCCTGTCCTTGTTGATTGTTCTGTCTCTGATATAAAAACGCTGGATTCACTTGATTTTTCATTTCAATACTCTCTTTTAATATCTGATGATTTTCATTTTGATGTTTCTCCTTCGGTGTGATTGTCTCAGTTTTTGGTTTTGGTGGATTTGGAATGTGTAACGCTGGCTTTTCTGGTTGTGATTTCTCATCTTTCTTTTCATCAATCACGACAGGATATCCTTCCATATTGTATGGATATCCGGGGACATGGTACCCATATTGATAATAGTGCTGTGAAAGCAGTTTCTGTTGTGGATATTCACCCTCTTTTTTCTCCTTATCTAATGGTTTTTCAGTCTTTTCAGGGGATTCTTTTGGTTTTTCTGATACCGAAGGTACCAAATATGGTGGCTGACCATAATATGGATAAATACCATAATGCTGCAACTGTGGCGATTGTCCTGATTCCTTTTTATCAGCTGTTTTCGGTTTACCTTCCACTTCAGCCTCTAATAATGGTGCCGCATCATCGGATATATCTGAATATGCTGGCGATTGTACATCATCTCTTGATGTTTCCAGGCCAAGCGCTGGTGGTTCCAACGGTGTAGGATGTGGACTGGCCGATGGTGATTTACGATTTTTCTTTTTATGCGTTTGTGGTTGTGTTTTAGTTGGCGATTGAGGAACTGGTTTCTTTTCTTCAGGCATTAAAGCTGAAGCTGGTTTAACCTTAAATTGTGGTACTTTAGTGAGTACCGGCGGTTGTGGTGTCGGTTCCTCCGGAATTATTGGCGAAGGTGGTGTTGGAACTCTTATGGTCATCTCTTCTTCTGGTGGTTCCTGTTCCTCGTGTACCACTGGTTGTGGTACGGGTGTTGCTACCGGTATTATAGACGGCGCTATTTCTGGCGGTTCTTCCTTTTTAGCTTCTGCTGGTTCTTCTTCTTCAGAAGTTACCGATTCTTTAGTATCTTCATCATCTGGCGAGCCGTGCGCATGTGATTGATGATATTTCAAACCATTTATATGTTTATATTTTTTAGAACAATTTGGTTCAGGACATTCGAGCAGCGCGGGCGGCGGAAGAGGGCTAGTAGACTGGGCTGTTTGCGGTGCGGCTGGAGCCGGTGTAGGCGGCACAGATATCTGCGGGGCTGTACTCGCACTTGACCCAGTGTTTGCAACCTTTCGCTTTGGATTGGGTTCCTCTTCGTGATTTTTACTCTTTCTCTTCCCCTGTGACGATTCAACCTAAAAATAGAAATATATAATCTGGTGTGAACTTTCTTACAACTCTCTCTCATGAGATCTATTTAATACAGTGGCGGCTGGTACTAAGCACTGGCACTGTAGCACCCCCAAAAAATAACTACATAAATTAATTTTTAACTTTATGATAAAAAATAATAACATAATAATCTTTGCGTATATATTATTTAAATAACATTAATAAATCCATTTTTAAAAAAGAATTATTTCATCAAGCGTTGCTTGACGTTGATGCTGCCAAATACGCAGTGTCAAGAAAGGGTCATATTCGGTTATTTCCGACGACAAGCTTCGTTTGCCTTAATAAAAGTTTTAAATATTTCAGAATTATTACAAAAATAAAAATTATTTTCTTTGAAATTTCATTATATAATTAATTTTGTATCTATACAGTACCTCATTTTAAAAATATTACTCTTGAGAATGGCATAAAAAACGTTGAAACGTTGAGTACGTGTAAAAAATAATAAAGGAAGGTTTCTGAAGGCTAAAAAATTGGTTTTTGAAGCTGCTTAGCCCCAAAAAATAAATTATACTCAATATACTGAGTGTCCCATTTAAACTAACCACTTTTGAAATAACTCTTAAACGAAGCAAATTTCTTAAAAGTAAACATAACGTTTGTTGAAGTATTTTCGCTCTAGTTTATGATGGTGTTAATGTTTTTAGATTTTATTGCCTCCTTACACCTTCAATCGGTGGTTGAAAGCGGTGATTTCCTTTTGACCCCCACTATTTATTACTGTATTGAAAACTATTTAAAAATGAAGAAAAATGCCGTTAATTTCACTTCAATATTTCAAACCGTTGCCAAGATATTCAACCATAAGATTCTACTTTCGTCGTTTTTTTCCTATTTTTCTGTTTCGTAAACTAAAATTAAAAGCGGATTTTCTTATTGATTTCGAATAACTAAGTGGGTTCAAATGCTGATAAAACTTAAAAGCTATTTTAGAAGAGACTTGAAAATCTGGTAAAATATCATTAAAACAAAACAATTTTCCAGTTTATTTACAGAAATCTATAAAAAAAATATTTCCTATTTAGTCAAAATGACTTCCTGGGCTTAAACGGCACAAGCGCAGTCGCTGCCCAACATATGAAGTTGCTGATCGTATATGTCTGTCGGAATGACTAAGCGGGTGTGGATTAAGTCTTCTCTAGGTGCTTCTGGAGTTGTCGATTTCTTGGCATACATTTTTCCTTTGAGATATCCCCAAAGAAAACATCAAAAGGGGTTTAAATCTGGCGATCTAGAAGGCCAGCTTACCTGTCGCAGTCTCCCGCTCCAGCTGTTACAACATCTCATTCACGTCTCTCCTCGCCACTAAGGCATAGTGCGCGGGTCAACCATCTTGTTGGAACCACGTTCTTGTTCTGACATTCAATGGCACATCCTCCAGCAACCGTTGTAACTCTTGGCGAACAAAATTAGCGTATTCTTCCCCGTTTAAGGTTCCTGGCGGAAAGTATGGGCCGATAATTTTATCTCCAACCATTCCGCACCAAACATTAACAGAAAGATGTTCAATAACCGCTGGATTGGGAGAAAGAGGCCGGTAAGCTGGCCTTCCAGATCACCAGATTTCTTAAATGTTGATGTTTTCTGTGAAGAAATTTATGCCAAGGAACCAACAACTCCAGAAGCACCTAGAGAAGACTTAATCCACACCCGCTTAGCCATTCCGACAGACATGATACGATCAGCAACTTCATAGTTGGGCAGCGACTGCGCTTGTGCCGTTTAAGCCGAGGAAGTCATTTTGAATAAATAGGAAATATTTTTTTTTATAGATTTCTGTAAATAAACTGGAAAATTGTTTTGTTTTAATGATATGTTACCTGATTTTCAAGTCTCTTCTAAAATAGCTTTTAAGTTTTATCAGCATTTGAACCTACTTATTTTTTCGAAATTAATAATAAGAAAATCCGCTTTTAATTTTAGTTTACGAAACAGAAAAATAGGAAAAAAACGAAGAAAATTGAATCTTTATGGTTGAATATCTCAGAACGGTTTGAAATATTGAAGTGAAATTAACGGCATTTTTCTTCATTTTTTTAATAGTTTTCAACACAGTAGTAAAAAGTGGGGGTCAAAAGGAAATCGCCACTTTCAACCACCGATTTAAGGTGTAAGGCGGCAATAAAATCAAAAAACATTAACACCATCATAAACTAGAGCGAAAATACTTCAACAAACGTTATGTTCACTTTTTAGATACCTTGCTTCGTTTAAGTGTTATTTCAAAAGTGGCCCGTTTAAATGGGACACCCGAATATCTATTCTTTTTCCTTTTGCTATAATTTCACGATTAGTGCGATATCTGTGAGTGATGTATTTTTTTAAAGATATCTTCTTTGCGGAGAGGAATTTTGGACATGTATTCTCTTAAATCTCCTTCAAGGATTCTAACCGGGTTCAACTTTTGTTTTTTGCATGGATTTGTGGTGGCCCCTTATTCTATATCTAGTTTTTGTTTTTATTAAATTTATTTTATCAAAAAACCCCTTCTCAATCTTTTATTTGAGTGCTCATTAATTCATTACCGGAATACGGTTAATTCCTATTTGACTCTGAATTACCATATGTCAATGGTATTCTACATAAATTGACGTTCATATGCAAATCCTCGTCAAATCGCACCATCTATGGGCGTGAACGGGGAACCTTAATTTTTATTTTTCGAGAGTACTTTGAAATAAGACGCAGTTGTCTATCTAATGACACGTACCATTGTTGCTTACATCCTCTCGCGATACACTGTTGGTTGAAAATCCCTGTAAAATCTATTTTATTACGGGGGACAGATCACCTCAATACCTATTCTTCCAGCATGTCTTCTGCTGCTGCCACTGATATTTAGGCTTTGTCTTATTATTATTAATAAAACGGGGTGCCTGTCGGCCTGGGACCTAAGCCTATGTGGCTTTTATCCCCCCCCCCTCTTTCCCTCCAAATTATCCCCCTAATAAATCTCCCCCGGTAGTGTAGCGGTTAGTCTACAGTATCCTAAAATATCTTTCAGCTCCAAGCTCCCCAGGTAATCCTGCGAGAATGGTGCCCTCTGAAAATTCACGAAACCTGGTACCAGCAAAACGGAGACACTGACATAAATAGTGATACAACGTTTCCCTAATTCGATCATCACACTTCTGACATATGGGACTAGACGTACTCCCTATATTATGCAAATGACTAGTCACCCATGTGTGTCCTGTCACTACACCCACCAAGGTCCTCAGTCCTATCCTAGTAAGGGACAGGAGGTAGTCTGAAACCCCCTGCGTAGTCCCTTTGATAAATCTTTTAGCCTGGAGGCACCCCTGCGTGTCTTCCCAGCATTTCTCCAAAACTCTCCTCCCACAAAGTCTAATCTGACTATCACAGAGACGTCTCCTGAGGTGCGATTATTGCTAGTTGAAAACTTTTTACCAAAAAAAGGTAAGGAGGATCCCTCCCAGCCAGCCGATCCGCCCTCTCATTACCCTCTATTCCCGCATGTCCGGGTGCCCAGTAGAGCTGCACATTGCCCCTCCATGCTAAGGTATTAAGCCTTCTTAGGCTTTGTCTTATTATCGTGTTACCAATTATGACCCTTCCTGTGTTCCCCTTCTAACTTTCTCAGAAACTGTTTCTGTTGGCTTGCTGACATGCTTCTTGTTGAGAATCCAAGATTCGTTTGAATATAGAAGAAGGGGACAAACACATTCATCCTAATTACAAAATCTCCGACCAAAACTCTTACTTAAACCTAAGATAAAGCACTATGCATATAGTAATCCTAGATAGCCAATCCTATCCGAGCCCAATCCCACAAAAGACTGTGCCCCCCCCCCAAAGTAAAATAAACGCCCAAAAATTGATTATAATATAAAAAGTATAATATTTTAACAGTTATTTATGTCAGTATTTTTAAGCAAGGTTTTTATTTTATTTCTTCGAAGCAGTTTGTATCATGAAATAGTATAAAAGAGCCGAAAAGAAGATGAAGTGTGAACAAAAAAAAAGAAGATCAGTTCAAGTGGTGTGAGAGGAGAGTGAAGAAAGAGTAACACAAAGCCAAGTTTGTAAAGAATTTTTGAAGGTGAGTATAGAAGGGAATGGGAGGCAACCATGAAGTAAAGTTTCAGTATTGAAAGCAAGGGTGAGAAATCAAAAGGGTAAGAGTGGGGGGCGGCCGTCTCCCCTTACTCCTAATAATGTTCTTTTCAACAGTTTCACCGCACCTGAATTCACCTTGCTACTACCGGGTAACTCCTCTCACTAACACATAACACCATTTCTAACACTTTCTAACCAACTTGTTGTTACTACGAGTGATATAGACGACTGTTTCACTAAATCGTTGGCATCATTATTGCCTTTTGCCCATTCTTATGCCATCTCACGATTTTTCAAACAATAACAAACTCTTACCAACCGAAGGGGAGTTTGGTTGTTGTTGCAAAAATGAAATCTTCATCTTTTCTTCATAATTTTACATTTCACAATACGGAATATTTCGGAAAAAAAAAGAAGAGTAAAGGTCCACTTCAAATCTTTCTTTGTTATATAATTAGATGAATAATTTTTTATTTATAACAAAAAAAAAATACTCATAATCTTGTTTGCTATTTTTTTATTGTATAATTCCAATATTTTTTTATTTGCCCTTTTTTTTATGCTATTTATTTTGAGTTGTAATTTGCGGGAGCGGATTTGAAAAGCTAATCTTAAAAAGTTATTTTTCAAGCGTGCAAAAGTCACCAAACTTTATCCAGCCCTCATTTTTTTTTGGTAATTTTTAAAAACAAGTTGCTTAAAAAAAAAAAAAATTATAAATATTTATATATAATATTTGTGCATTAAACGATTTAAATTGAAGCTAGCGAGTAAGCAACAGGATTAAGACTATACTTAAAACTATTTACTTATTCTCCTGTCCCTTAATAGGATAGGACTGAGTACCTTGGTGGGTGTAGTGACATGGGTGGCAAGTCATTTGCATAATATAGGGAGGACGTCTAGTCTCCCATATGTCAGAACTGTGATGTAGGGGAAACGGTGTATTTATTTATGTCAGTCTTCCCGTTTCGCTGGTACCGATGTAGGGGTAGTGAACCCCCACCACTCATCCACTCTAGCGGAGAGAAACAGCCCCTCTCGCACAGAGAGGAGAGGTTCGGCCAGTGGATATATATATGAGAGAGAGACAGTCAAGGATCATTCTGTTCAATTCAGTCTTACACATCAGACATCATTCTGTTGATTCACACTCCGTACATATTTTAGCCACGTCAGTCTGTCAGTTCAGTTCAGTTCTAAATTCTAAAGTGTAAAGTCCCTGGCATTCAGTTATATATATACACATATCAATTATATATCTAAAACCAATCTTAAGGTGTTTATCTATCATCATCATCAACAACCAACATCTCCTCACAACACTCTTACACCCATGTTTCGTGTATTTGGGAGGTTGGAGCTGAAGATATTTTAAGATATTGTGGACTACCAGGGGAGATAATTAGGAGGATGATTTTGGTGGGGTGGGGAATATGGGGGATAAAAGCCACATAGGCTTAGGTCCCAACCGATAGGTACCCAGTTAATAACAATAATAATTTACTTATCAGTTGAAAAGTCTATTTTTTTAAACAAATTTGTAAGAAATATAGAAATTTTGCAAGTTTTTCTGCATATCGATGTTTAAATTTTAAACAAAATCTGCTGCAAAATATTCATGAATTTCTCATATTGCAATTTTTTTTTTTTTTCGTTCTAATGCATTTCAAGTGTAAAAGATATTGAGAGTGCCATTTTCGAGAAAATCCCCTCCCTCCCCTCAAAAAACTTAGAAACTACTCTATAAAGTCGCATTTCCAAATAACCGATTTTCATCAGATTTGGAATTCCAGCAGTGTTTTATATTTACTTTAATATTACATGGGAGATAAAATCAAACATTATACAGAAATGTCTTTTAGAGGAAAGCCTTCGTTACTGCCTGTTTAGGAAGTACAACAAAAAAATTGCCTAGAAAATGTTTCGATTAAAAAAAAAAAAGTGATAGGCATTTATGGGACAGAAAGTTATGAACTGTAAAGAAAATCGTTAGAATATTTTTGAGAAAAACAAAAGAAAAAAACTTTTAGTAAAGTCGCATATTCATTTGTTTTATGACCGAAACTTTCTTGCCAAATACAGTGGTGGTACCAACGGAATGTTAAAACTGGAATATTTATTTGAGCTTCCTGCTATTATTCGTTTTTGAAATATTTTATTTAAATATATAGGATGTCCCCAGGTATATGGATAAAGACTTTTTCTAGAAAACTAGCCATCCTCCATTAGAGATGTATTTCGTTGGTCGTAAGGTACAATTGGCAGGAAAAAGCATGTGTATGCATCTCTAATGTCGGAGGCCAGTTCGAGCAAGATCTGTAATTAATGAGGAGTATAAATTTATAATAAAATAGTACTTTTCTTTTTATTCAATCAAAAAACCGTTATAATATCATTTTGAAATTTCTTATAGAAATCATGTTTTTATTCATAACTTGTAAAATATCGCTCAATGAAAAAAACCGTTCAAGTAAATTTTTCTTACAAAAAATAGAGGAATCTATTTCTTAAATAATAAAAATCACACCTCCCCATTTGAAAAAATGAAGTTGGTGCCTATATCTCGCTTCTCGAAGCACCAAAACAAATTTGCAAATTAAATCTTGGTTTTCTAACAAAAAACTACGGGGACACGTATTTTTTAGTTTTTTTCTAGCTATCTTAGTTTCCGAGAAAAAGTAGTTATCCATATACCTTGGGACACCCTGTATATTATTACCATTCGTTTCATTTTGTAAATTGAATTTACTATTGGCAGTACAAATATTTTTTATTATTCTACTTGTCTTGTCGAGTTTGTTTGTTTTTTTCTTTAATAAATAAAAAATCTGTAATTCCCAAATAAACTATATTTTTATTGCATTTTATTTGTATTATTGTATTTTCTTAATTTTCAATAACAATCTAGGATTATTACTGGATTTATATGCATTTCTTTCTGCCCCTCTCTCTCTCCGGCCCACAGCTGTTGTCAGAATTAGAAATGCAGCCCTCCGATAGAAAAGCTTGAAGACCCCTGGACTATGTAACGGAATCAAGCCAGCCTTTATAGAGAACATTACCCCCCAAGCACTAGACTCAATACCAGCAGCAGCAAGCTCTACTATCATCCCTGAAAGCGCACTTCAACTACGCTTTACCTCCTCTGTCACGCCAACTGCAATATATTGGCGAATTAAATTCAACATGGACAGACAACCTTCCCACTAGAAGCAGTTACTACTCTAGTTTCCATCAAGAGGGAGGAGTAAATTGGGATAAAATGTCTTAAGTCTGAAGGCTTAAAAAAAAAGTAAGCTACACTATTCTACGCTCATCACCAACGATCATTAATCTTCTCTCAATCACACGCTCTTATACTACGCTACTTATACGCTCTTCTCTTCTCACAAAGTATCGCTAAATATGATTATGAATAGTGTCAGTGGTATGATTCTCATTTCACCATTCATTAGCCTTCATCCCTCCACTATTATTACACTGGAAACGATAAATTTAAAAACAGAAATTATAATGAATGTAAACAATATTTATGTTTGGCCGTTGTTAATTAAACAAGCTAAAAAATTAGTTGGCTGGGGCCAAAGAACAAAACTTCTTATTTTTTAAAAAAGTTTATACAACGTTTCGGATACCTTTGGTGTTCTTCCTCAGGAACTACAAAACAAAAATATGGATATCAAAAAAAATTGTATGATAAAATTAAAACATATAACAATTTAACAATATTAGAAAGATTGGATTGGACCTGTTAAGTAAGAATGGAGAGTTAAATGTCTGAGGAGGTTATTGTTTGGTTGTAGAGTAAATGAGTGGAAAGTGTAGAAAGTTGGTATGGTGTAATTTAGTGGGGGTGGGTCCTTTTTTGAGGAAGCGGAATATGTTGTTGTAAGAAGAGGCGTTCTTGTCTTTTTTGTAGTTGATAGGGTTGAGGTTAATGTGGATTCAGAAAGAAGTAGTCCCTTCAGGTGGTGAATTTAATTTAATCCATCCTTATTTCTGAATCCATCCAACATAATATTGTTAAATTGTTATATGTTTTAATATTATCATACAATTTTCTTGATATCCATATTTTTGTTTTGTAGTTCCTGAGGAAGGACACCAAAGGTGTCCGAAACGTCAAATAAACTTTTTTTTTAAATAAAAAGTTTCTTCTTTGGCCAGAGCCAACTAATTTTATAGCTTAAGAAATTATAATGTTTTAGAATTGTGCTTCTCAAATCATAGTAAACACTTTAACACTCATTTAAGAGTTAGCGAAAAATTTTTAAAAAAAAGAGATTTTAAAATGTCAAACCAGGCAATATAAGAGTGACTGTTGGCCGGCTACCATTCATAGTTTATTTTCCAGAAAAGGAAGATCTGCTTGTTACATGGATCGTGTCATATTATTTAGAAAAATGTTTGCAGCGAATATTAGCATTTTGATTTTTGACACAACATCCATGCCGCAATTAAAACAGTTTGAGATAAATCCGTAAAACATAATATAATATAGTTTCAAATCATTTCCTACAAATTGTTATAAGGATTTTTTTAGTCTAAGGTAGTAGCAGTAAAGAAACCAAAAGTATCAGTACTTGTGTTTCACATGGTATTCGTTAATTTAATTGGAAAAAATCTAATGTGAAACGCTCACACGACTTTCAATTACTGCTATTATAGTTATATTGCACAGATTTTGTTTAAATTTGGATTTATTATTAAACAGCTGTACTTAACTTAAAAATTTAGCATAATGGATATGAGAAGGAGAGAAGTAAGAGATGAAATAAATTAGAATAAACGCTGAACACTGTATAATGAAAGTAAAACACAAACTGCCAGGACTTCACACGAATAATAGAAATTAGGTAGCGAGAGATTTAGACTGAGTGAAGAGAAGAATCATGGAAGCATGATAAAAAAATGAACGCGGAGAAATGGTAATGCTGGAGAAGGATATATTAGACACCTGGAAAAGGCACTTTCAGATTCTCCTTAATGCGCCAGGTGAAGCTGGGACGGAAGGATGTCACTAGTTAGGCGGTGGAGGAAGTTACAGAAGAGTCATTCCTCCTGATGTTGACGATATCGTTGACATCATTGAGAAACCAAAAGACAATAAATCCCCAGGTTCTGATGAGTTAGCAGGCGAACTCTTTAAGGCTGCGAGTCAGGAAATGGCGAAGGAAATGCCACGACCTAGTAGCTGAGATTTGGGAAAAAGAGCAAATACCAAAAGAATGGAGTGAAGGGTAATTGTTCCCATTTATAAAAAGAATGGGAACCCCTCCGATTGTGGGAACTACAGAGGGATTTGTCTTCTATCGACAGCTTACAAAATATTCTCCATAGCACTTTACAATAGGTTGTTGCCATATGTCGAGAGGAAACTCGGAGAATATAGAGGAGGCTTCCGCAGCAATAGATCCACAATCGACCAGCTATTTATTTTAAGGCAGGCCTGCGAAAAAATGTACGAGCACGGCAAAACGATGTGGATGCTATTTGTGGATTTCAAGGCAGCCTATTATACTGTGCGAAGGAAAGATCTGTATTTTGCGATGACCGAAAAGGGGTTCCCGTCCAAGCTGATAAAGCTAGTCCAGTGCTCCATGCAGAAAACATTTAGCAAGGTAAACTGCCCGCAGGGCATTTCAGACTCATTCCGAATCATGTCAGGGCTCAGGCAAGGGGACCCAATCGCCCTTTTCAATGTCGCCCTCCAGGCAGTTATCAGAAGGGCGGGATTGGATCAAAATGGAACAATTTTTTCCAGAATGACCCAAGTTCTCGCGTATGCAGATGACATTGTCATTATGGGAAGATCGCGTTTAAGTATGAAGGAGGCATTTGAAAAAATAGATAATGAAGCAAGGAGGATGGATGGGCCTCTTTGACAACGAAAAGAAGACAAAGGTCTTCGTGCTGTGGAGAAAAGTGCCAGTCCATCGCCCGCAACATTATGTAGTTGGTGACTACCTCTTTGAAGCAGTAAACAGCTTCCAATACCTCGGTTCTGCAATAAACGAAAATATGGAAGAGAATGAGGAGATAAGGAAGAGGATCCTTGCTGGGAATAAAGCGTATTTTGCGCTTGCCAGAGTCCTGAAAAGCCGGAGTCGTAAGCCGCTCCTCCAAGATAAAGATCTACAAAACCCTTATAAGGCCAGTCGTCACTTACGCCTCTGAAACATGGACGCTCAAGAATTCGTTAGCAAATCTGTTGGACCGGTTTGAGCGTAAAGTGTTGAGACGAATATTTGGAGGAATATGTGACAACGGCGTCTGGCGCAAAAGGAAAAATAAGGAATTATATGATCTTTACAAATATGTAAACCTGTCAGCGCAGATAAGAATTCAGCGGCTGATATGGCTTGGACACCTCCTGAGGATGGAAGACTGCAGAATTGCAAAAAAGATATTCGAGGAATCACCTGATGGAGTAAGACCAAGGGGACGTCCCAAGAATGGATGGAAAGACAGCGTGCGGAGAGACATAAGAAAGTTAAACATCAATGTGACGCACGCCCGGGATGAGAGAGATGGTTGGCGATTGTCGAGGAGGCCAAGGGCAGCTACATGCGCCTGTTGTGCCAATAGAAGAAGAAGAAGAATGTGTTTACATAGTTACATACATACACACACACACATTCGCTAAAAATCACTATTTTGGGACTCAGGTGACCTCAAAACGAATATTTCCGGTGAAAACTCGATCTCGAAAATTTGGCACGATTACAATACTTCCTCTTAATAGGAGTAAGAGAAAGTAAAAAAGTTTATAGGGCAGGTTCAAGGAAGCTTGGGATCTTACAGCAACAGTCTGCGCCTCTTTGGAAAATACATATATTCAAACTGTCATTTTTATTGCTATAATAATTATATTACTATCTTCTTATGTTAATGATATTATTATCAACATAATTATTATTATTTAATACTTACATACATACATAAAAGAAGAAAAGAAAATTAACGTACCACAATACATTGAATGATTGTAATTACTGTGGCAAAAAAATTGTTTGGATGATGGAATAAATTACATTCACAACAAAATGAGCCATACAAATCCTTTTCAACTAGTTTCAACAATATGTACGATGTGGAATCATAACTTAATGTGGGAAAAGAAAGTACACACTTAACTATAAAATTGAAGTAATATTAGTAAAACAATAAACTTAAAACTCGACTCTAGGATCGGTGTAATAATAAGGTATATAGGTTATGATTTATATTTGATTTTATTTTTCTGAAGAAATATGTTTATTTATATGATTTATTTCCTTTAAAGATAATATTGTAGTTTGCAATTTTGATAAAGCAATATTTTTCTTATGCTTTTATCCACCGACCGATAGAGACAAAATCACGCAACTCTTGCCTACGAAAAAGTTCTGCGATTTTGTCGATAGAGAGTCGGGAACAAAACGGGATGTTCTGCAACCTCTCATAGACCAAAATCTCATCTCCATAAGTCTCTTCCATTTCGAATGGAAAACTAGCGACTTGTTGCACAACATTTCACTTTCATTGCTGTAGTCGCCGTCCTTTTGCTCCTTCTTCCTTTCTTTCCCAAATGTAATAGCAAGAGAGAATTACATCAGCAAGAGAGAGCAGACAGACGAGAGAATTAAGAGAGAGAGAAGACAGACCCTCTCTGGTACTCTCTAACTTAAGCAGGCTAAAGTGGGAGTACCTGTATATAAGCCAGTGAGAATCTACCTTAGGATATCTATATCTATCTATCTATCTATCTATCAGAGTCAACCATATACATCGCATGACCACTACTCTCACCTTTTATTAGAGAGAATTACATCAGCAAGGGAGAGCAGACAGACGAGAGAATTAAGAGAGAGAAGACAGACCTCTCTGGTACTCTCTAACTTAAGCAGGCTAGAGTGGGAGTACCTGTATATAAGCCAGTGAGAATCTACCTTAGGATATCTATATCTATCTATCTATCTATCAGAGTCAACCATATACATCGCATGACCTCTACTCTCACCTTTTATTAGAGAGAATTACATCAGCAAGGGAGAGCAGACAGACGAGAGAATTAAGAGAGAGAAGACAGACCCTCTCTGGTACTCTCTAACTTAAGCAGGCTAGAGTGGGAGTACCTGTATATAAGCCAGTGAGAATCTACCTTAGGATATCTATATCTATCTATCTATCTATCAGAGTCAACCATATACATCGCATGACCTCTACTCTCACCTTTTATTAGAGAGAATTACATCAGCAAGGGAGAGCAGACAGACGAGAGAATTAAGAGAGAGAAGACAGACCTCTCTGGTACTCTCTAACTTAAGCAGGCTAGAGTGGGAGTACCTGTATATAAGCCAGTGAGAATCTACCTTAGGATATCTATATCTATCTATCTATCTATCAGAGTCAACCATATACATCGCATCGTGTCATATCTCTACTCTCACCTTTTATTAGAGAGAATTACATCAGCAAGAGAGAGCAGACAAACGAGAGAATTAAGAGAGAGAAGACAGACCCTCTCTGGTACTCTCTGACTTAAGCAGGCTAGAGTGGGAGTACCTGTATATAAGCCAGTGAGAATCTACCTATATCTATCTATCTATCTATCTATCAGATTCAACCATATACATTGCATCGTGCCATATCTCTACTCTCACCTTTTATTCTATAAAATCATTACATGTCCAGTGCAGTTTGTGTAAACTTATAGCTATATTATAACAGTGTCTTCATATCTCGTCTAATGAATCAAACCTAATTTCTCTCCTCATCAACTCTATTATACAAGTCTTCTTCCAACAATCTTCAAAGTTAACCATGTGAAATTTGGAAATTCCATGGCATCTTCTACTCTCAATTTATCCAAAAAGTTATTAACAAAAAAGCAAATCATGCTGATAAAAATTGCCGTGTACACCAACGTCTTTTTTTTTTTTTTCTGTTTCTAGTTTTTCCAAAAATAATAATAAGAAATATAATGAGAAATGTTTCCGGCCATGACGAATTGTGGCGCGATTTCGTCTATTCGATGTGGACACAGCATTACAATACTAAAGAGAAAGCAAAAAAAAAAGTAATTATAAAATAAATCCTACTGAACAGAAAATA
Organism: Triatoma infestans; assembly: GCA_011037195.1. NCBI lineage: Eukaryota > Metazoa > Arthropoda > Insecta > Hemiptera > Reduviidae > Triatoma > Triatoma infestans. The sequence goes on from JAAEAF010002069.1 coordinate 110,804, forward strand.
AATAAATAAATAAATCCCAATGAATATCTAACGGAATTAACATAAATATGTGACTTACAAATGGTTTCAAATTTACATATTAATATTTAATAAATACATAATCAGATAAAAATAGAATACCACCAGTATTGCATATATTAATGTATTATGATTATTATTAATAATAATATCTATAATAATGATTAGAAATCATGTAAGAAATATAATCATTAGCATAATTATTAAAATAGAAGCAAATTATTATTTGTAAAGATTTTGTTATTACAATTCATTTTCACGACGGGTGGTTAAAAAAGATTTTGTAACTTGGTAGGGGAGGTGATCACATCATCCAAACAACATCAGCAACATGCTTGTTATTTTTGTATAATATAAAATATTCATGTCTACTTGTCTGTACGTAAGTCTTTTCGCTGTTCACTGTCCACAGTATACAAGTATAACGGAGATATCTGGATCTTATTCTATTTTGATTTTTTTTAAATTTTATTAATATTAAAATAATATGTCCACCAAAATAATTATGGTTATATTTGGTATGAATTTATGGTATGTTTATGTTATGGGTTATTTTATATACGTCCAATAAATAAAGTGCTGTTAAAATAATATATTTTAAGTTTTTCAGGCTTCTATATTATATAACAACAAACTTATGCGTCTAGACTATCCACTCGATTTTTTTTAATCGATTTTATTTCACAATAAATTATTGACCTGTTTCATATCAGTTATACAAAGGATTTTTTTATTTATTTATTTTATTAAGCTTCAACGTATTACAGAAAATACAATAAGCATGTCAATAAATTGTAGCTGTGATATACAGAGAAACTAACTTAAATATGTGGATGGATCCACAATGCTGGATAACATCTGGTATATTATTTTCCGTAGTAGCATGCATATTTATTTTCTTCCTGACCGGTTTCGGATTTTCATCCATCTTCAGAGCAAATTCACCAAGTTCGTGTTTGTTTCTGATGTTGAAAAGAAACATTACGTTGACGTGAACTCTCTCTTCACGAACTTGGTGAATTTGCTCTGACGATGGATGAAAATCCGAAACCGGTCAGGAAGAAAATAAAGGCTCTGCGCGATATGCAGATATGGTGGCCTTTAAAAGGGACAGCAGACTAGCGTACATCATTGATCCGACGGTGCGTTATGAAAATAACGATCCACAGCAGGGGGATAAGGTCGACACAGAAAAGCGTGCCATTTATAGCAAAGTATTACATATCTCTCCGAGAAGTATGAGATATGTTTGGGGAACGGGACTATAAAGTGCATGGTCTATGGTTCGGTGCTCGGGGGACTATTCCAAAGAAAACGGTGGAATTCTGGGACGAGATCGGTATAGACCCGAATATATTGCCGAGGCTAACGGAGGAGATTATTATAGACTCTCTAGCTATCATTAACCACCACATCTACAGTTAGACTTTGCGCACAGACGTCTGTTGTCGAAAAGTGGAAAACAATAACAAAACAAAATTATCTGTTTCTTGATTTAATCTGTGTAATAATGTATTGTTTCCTCTTTCTTTGTTTATGTCAGTTCTATTAATTGGTAAGCTGTGTGTTAGCAACTTAACATTGTCGAGCAGCCCCACTGACAATTCTTTACGAATAAAGTGTTTCTCTCTACTACGACAGATAAAATACCAAACTGAGTTAACTTTAAATAAACTTTGTTCTTTCTAATTAATGTAATGTACATATAACCAGAGATAATTAGTGTGTACAAAATTCTATAACCTTCCACTTGTGTTCTAAATATTCAGTAATACTGTAGAAAGTTTTCTCTATCACAAATCTTCTTACTACTTTTCTGAACTATTTTTCTTCAATTTCTTTAAATTTCATGCGGCAAGTTATTATATATTTTCCGAGACATTATAGTTGGAGAAAAATCAGACTTTTTTTCAGTCTTTTAGCTGGAATGTGTAAGTTATTTTTTTGCTTCTTATGCCATATTGATGGTGTAATAGCAAGAGAGAGAAGACAGGCCCGAGAGAAGGCAGACCCTCTCTGGTACTCTCTGACTTGAGCAGGCTAGAGTGGGAGATCGTGTGTACATAAACCAGTGGGAATCTATCTAGAGCTATCTATCAGATTCAACCATACATCGCATCGTGTTATATCTCTACTCCCACCCTTTATTCTAACAGTTTCATTATAAAGTCCAGTGCAGTTTGTGTAAACTCATAGCTACATTAGCTACAGTGCCTCATATCTCGTTTATTCAATCAAATCCAATTTCCCTCCTCAACAACTCCATTATAATGGAAATCATTTCTGAACACATTATTAGTATTATCTTTTACAGCCAATAAATTAGTGATAATAAACAAAGATGGCAAAGTTAGAAGGGAATGCTCTTTAAACAATGCTTTACAGCTATCTCTATTATTTTGTCTAAACATGGTTCTTGTTTTTTTTTTGTAGCTTAAAGACTGAAATCACAATAAAGATAAGATTGAAATCAATAATTATTTATATTTTGTAAAAAAAAAAAAATCATATCACGACTTAGATTTTTATTTTTTGCCTTCACAAATCATTTTTTGATTTATATTCAAGATGGGATTTTTTATTTTCTAGTCAAACTATCAAAGAAATCATACCATGATGGTTATTTTTTTGTGACAAAATAAATCAATCAAACGGTTATTTCATGAGCGGAAAATTTTTCTCATAGAAATAAACCTTAAATTGACAAAAAAACGAAATTTGTGAATGTCAAAATGACATATCATATCTTAAAGCGATTTTACATGCTGAGTCAAATTAGATGCTATGCTGTTCACATACATACATACATACATACATACATACATACATACACACACACACAGACACACACAGACCATTTGCTAGAAACCACTTTTTTGAACTCAAGGGACCTCAAAACGGATATTTCCCGTGAAAACTCGATATCGAAAATTTGACACGATTACAATACGTCAAGAAAAGGAACTAAAAATGTCTCTATATTCAAAATTGTATATCTCAGCAAATATTCACCGACTTTTTTATTTCGTTTAAAAACCATCTTGGGGGGGTTGGGGTGGGGGGGAGTGATCACTTTAAGAATCCGTTAAAACAAATATGTGGTTGGAATTTAAAATAAGAACAAATAGATTCGAAATCTCTTTATTTCTGTGACTTAAAGAAATAATTCGTCACATATTATTTAGAATCCTTGCAAAAGCTTAAGTAGGGTTTCATTCGGATTTTTTTTTTTTTATCTTGCGTACTTACCTAGAAAAGTGAGTGGTGCATGAAACCACATTTTGACCTCAGGAGACATGAATGAAAGCATGTATTTCCGGCGAAAAGTGATTTTCAAAAATTTCTTTCGAATGTGATATTTCTTTTTAGACCTGTAAGTCTGTGTAAGAGACTTTTTAAGGAGTTTAAAATGACAAAAATTTGAATAAGGCTAAGCTGACATGTGAGCCAGCATATGTAGCAATCTCGGAAGTTGGTCTCATACCCTATGAAAATAAAGTAATAGACGAAGTTAATTATTACATGAATACATTTTAGTAGTAATTAACTTGAAATGGACAACTAACTAGTTAGTTTTTTTAATGAAAGCTTTTTTATTATTTACAAATCATAATATGGGCCAGCTCACCAAGAGCTTTACACATAGAGATTAGAGGTAAAATATGTTACTCATAAATCTTGGTGGAGTCGCGGTTTCAGTGTTCTAGATTGAGTAGGTTCCTCTATGTTGTAGTGGGGCGTTGAGGATAGTGTGTGAAGTGTGAGGAAGAAGTTGTCTGTTAATTTAGTCATGTGTGTGTGAATAACTGTAATGTTTAGTTCTCTGTGTATTTGTGTGTTTCTGGTGAACGAAGGAGCTCCTAAAGCAATTCGGAGTACTTTGTTTTGAAATGTCTGAAGTCGTTTCATCAGTGTGTTGCTGGCAGTTATCCAGAGACTGGGCAAGCGTATGTCAACAGAGGTCTGAGAAGCGTCTTATAAAGAAGTACTGTACAGGAGTGTTTGAGTGGTGTGTTTCTGTTTATAAGTGGATATAACTGTTTCACAGTCGGCTGTATGCTTGTTGTAGTTTGTTAATGTGTAGTCTCCAGGAGTCTGGTGTCAAGAATTACACTATGATAGCGCACTCCTTGGTCCTTCGGTTTCCAGGGTATTTCCTGGTTGTTTAGTTTTAGACGCCGAAGGTCTTCATTTTGAAATCTCCTAGGAGAACAAATTTTTGCTTCTGTTTTAGTGATGTTGAGACATAGCTTCCATGTTTGGAACCATTTTGTAATGATGTCTATAGTTGTTTGTAAGTCAGTGATGCTTTGGTCAATCATTAGTTGAGGCTATCATTGTGTCATCTGCGTATGTAGCTAAAGTGGCTGAAGTTGGTTCAGGTATGTCCGAACAGTAAAGGTTAAAGAGTACAGGACTGATGATTGCACCTTGCGGTAGTCCCGCGAGAATTTGGCGTCTAATACTATATGTGTTGTTGACTCTTACCTGAAATGTTCTGTCCCTTAAAAAGGAGCCTATGATTTGAGTAATATAGTTAGATGCGTTTGTGTGTCTGAGTTTGTAGAGTAGTCCTGAGTTCCAAACTGAGTGTCGAATGCAGCGGCTACGTCTAGAAATATCGCTGCAGTATGTTTCCTTTTTTCAAAGTTGTGTACTATGTATTCTGTAATTCTCTTAATTTGATGTACTGGTGAGTGTTTTGATCTGAATCCGAATTGATGTGGTGGAATTGCGTTTGTGTCAGTCAGATGATTTAACAGTCGCCTATAGATTATTTTCTCAAATATTTTTGAGAGAGAGTTTAGTAGGCTAATCGGTCGATAGCTATTTGGGTCGTTTTTTGGTTTACCGGCTTTGTGGAATACAACTATTATTGCATTCTTCCATTTTTTTTTAGGAAAGTAACCCATTCGGAGGCATGCATTAAAGATTGAGGTTAAGAAAACGACTCCTTTCGGAGGTAGATTTTTTTAAAAGAATGTTCGGAATTAGGTCGTCTACGGGAGTCTTTTTGTTGTGAAGTGCAGACAAATGAAAATAAAATGATATAATTTGATAATAAAATTGACTTAATTTTCTAAGTAAAATATGAATTACATAAATTGAATAACAAATTTAGATTAAAACAATAAATTACATTAGATAATTTTTCGAACAGATGTAAATTAAAAAAGTGAATGAGGTCAGGAATGTCTTTTCTGTTGATTCAACAGGTATAATGCGTAATAACAGAAACATTAAATTGAAGTCAACTCTCTACACGAACTTAATGAAAGGCCTTACTGTGACTGTGGATGACAATTCCGTAACCGGTCAGTAATGTCCAAAGTATGAGGTAAAATCCCACTATGAATATGTTAATATGATTTTCTTCGTCTTTTTCAAACACCAAATGTGTTGTTTATAATATCTATTTTGTCGTATCAAACGATGGCACCCATAAAATAAAAAAACCTATCTAAAAAATCAATAAAATGTACAGACAAATAAACTGCAAATATCAGTCAATTTTTTGATGCACTGCAATATTCTCAAAAACGTGTAAATATAAACAAGGAAAAGAAATTACAGAAGATCTGTCGGCGCAACAGATCTTTGTTTTATAAAAAGCTTTTTTAATAAGAAAATTTAATATAATTTATGATTGAACAAGAGAGAATTTAAATAACTTTCGTTTTAATATAAAAAACATAAATAATAATAATAATCAAAATAAAGAAGCAAGAAAGAGAACTAGAAATGTGCAGAAAAAAAAACATCGCTAATTATTTACTACATCATTGTATATACAAGCACTACGGCTCTGTTATAGAAGGGGAAGTAAGAGAGAGTTAGAGAGAGAAGATTTGTCAGAGAAGAGCGCGCTACTAGAGGTACAAATCCTTGTTGAATGACATCATATAACTCGTTCAACAGGATACGTCCATAATTATCTCTAGAACTAATCACCAACTATGTCTAGTTATTGTAATAGTGTACATGTTGTACACATTGATTTCAAATAGACACTACAAAAAAAAAAAAAAAAATAAATAAATAAATAAATTAAAATTTTAAATTGTACGAGATAAAAAAAAAAGGGGGTATAGATATATACCTCTATTGAAAAAAGGAATTTCATACTTCCGGTAAGGACGATAATGCAATTTTTTTTTTTTTTTATGTGCAATAAAAACTAAAAATTACATTACTCTGAATAATATTGTAATGTTAATAATATAAATAATAATTAAGTGTGTCCGTTGTTAATGATATAAGTAGAACGATGGTTATTGGTAGGAGTACACAAAAAAAATTAAAACTTTTTAACTTTTAAATAGTTTATTTTTCTACGTTTTAGACACCAAAAAAGTTCTCGGAAACGTCGAAAAGTTTTTGGAATTTAAAAAGTAAAAATAGTTTAAATAATACATAAGTATGTAAATACAGTAATAAGTAATTTTTAATACAAATAATGAATATATGGAGTTTTGAAAAAAAAAATAGTTACCTCTAAAATGCTAAACTTAGTCCTTGATATCTAATAACCAATGATATTCATGGGATGGAAAATTAAGCTCCCCCACTACCTTCCTACAGCCATTTACTTGTAAGTTAAAGGGGGGATATTAAGCCCTGACTTTCTACCACTTTTTTTTACAACCACTCCCTCTGATTCTTTTTACCAGTATTGGTCTAGTAATCAAGCCAATAACTAACAATCTTTGAAGAAGTTTATTGCAATTTTGGCAAAACTTATCGACATCTTGTAAAATGTAGAAAAACACGTCATTAATTCTCAATTGCAAATTTTTTACTATAGAATTAATTGAATCTCATTATAACCTGTACAAAACTTTTTACTGGTAAAAACTCCCTCTCACGGTTTCCCCAGATACCCTTAAAATAAAGTTTTTCTATAAAAAAGTTTTAAATATCTATTTCTAATATTTTATGTATTTACTAAATACACAAATATTAAAGAAAAGCAAAAAAGAACCAGTTTTGAGAAAATCGGAAACTGGTAAAAAAAATTATAATGGGATTTTTGGTGCACAAATTTTGTGTTAATAATATCAAAATTTGAATATTCTACATTTCTTTATTTTTAAATCATGCTAATCACATTTACACAACCATATATATGTATAGAAGAGAGAAGATACAAGAGAATGAGAGAGAACGTTAAATTTCCATTCAAATCAAACTATTTCTGAGTTTACTTACACTCAAAATAATTAATTCCTGTGAGAAACTCAATTTCAGAAATCTGAACTTATCAATTTCCAACAATAAGACAAAAAAAAAAAATCTTGAGAGCATTTGTGAGAATACGCAAAGGATAGCAACAGTTCCGAATAACATTATTTCCAGATTCGGAGAACTCATATTATATATCGCTGAAAACTCAGATTCTTGTCTCATCCCATTGGCAATTCTCTTCAATCCTTCCTCTATCCTCTTAGGGAGAGGAACGTTATCAAGAGAAATAGTGAGAGAGCTTGCTCACTTCCAATACAATAAACACAGTTCGCTCAATAACTCTGTCATTATAACTATTAACCCTTGATGGATGATATACAAGGAAGACTCGGTTATACAAGTATAACTATAATTATGCATACATTCTCAAGTTTAAATCAATAAATTACTTCATTGTTTTAACAATGCTCCATTTTTGAGTTATTATTTATCAATCAGTCAACAACCACACTATATTTCATTGTATTCACACTCCACACCATAAAATTAATCCATTGAATTGTGACAAAGATAAGAAACATTAGATAACGACTGAAAGAATTCCTGAGTTACAACATAGTAAAAAACTTAATAAATATTCCTTATTGAATATGTGGACGGGGTCCGCAATGCTGGAAAATATCTGGTATTTTATCCATCGTAGCTTGCATATTCATTAGGTTCCTCACCGGTTTCGGATATTCATCTATCGTCAGAGCAAATTCACCAAGTTCTGTAGAGAGTTCATTTCAACGTAATGTTTCTGTTACACTCACATTTGTTGGTTGTATACATGTGGTGAGGTTATAAGGTTATGTTACTATGTTCAAGGTTATATTTTACAAATATTATATTTTACTAAGATTACTAAGGTTCAAACCTTATGTTATAAGGTTATGTTATGTTAAATACACATACATTGTAACATAACCTTATAAACTCCCCACATGTATACAATCAACAAACCAACAAGTGTGAGTGTAACAGAAACATTAGTGGAAGTGATCTCTCAACATGAACTTGGTGAATTTGCTCTGTCGATGGATGAATATCCGATACCGGTCAGGAAGCTAATTGAGTATGCATGCTACGACGGATAAAATATCAGAAATATTTCTTAATTAACATGAAATGAAGAACATCCTATGAAGGCACAAACTTAAAAATAAAAACTTCAATAAATTTATTAAACAAACAAAATTTGGCACAATTTATTCTATAAGTTTCAAGCACAACAGGTTATTTATATTATAAGAGTTTTATAAATGTATAAAATATTTGTATCTAGTCCAATTATGTATGTGAGTCCCCCACCCCACCTTCCACAATATATTTATTTGCACGGTTGCAACCTAATAATTAAATTTGGCGAAAATTAACAGTTGTTGATTTATCATTAAAATGATTAATTTTCTTTTTAAGTGTCACCCCCAATGTGATATAAAATAATACATAAAAGTCCAAGTCAATTAACGAAAATATTTCTGTTTATATATTATAATATTTTAATTTATATTTTAAATAATACTCGTACAAATAGTAAAATATTGTTTACAGAACAATGCGATTTAATTCAGTGCTGCATTCTAGTAGATTCACACAGCCAAATGAAAACAACGCCAGAAACAACATTGTATAATTATAGTAGTCATTTCTCATTTAAGACCATGGTGTTTGTTAGCATACAGACAACAGATGCTAAATTTTAATTACATAGATACATAGGTATAAGTTGTACAGAAACACATTTTCTGAAAATGAAACGACTATATTCGTAAAAGATAAAAAATGACAAACGACCTGTCGTACAACAATTCGCCAAATATTCTACATATTTGGGATTCTTTTTCACTTATTTACTTCCTCTTTTACGGTGTTGTGTAGAGACGATGTTTTTATCGTAATATCCTTAAACTTTTATATTTTATTGGTTATGAATTTCTTCCAACTAAATATTCAAAAACATATTAGGTAAGTGTACCAATATGTTGTTGCCCCCGTAACATCTCGGATTTTATCCCCCTTAAATGAATGGTGTAATGGTAATGAGCATGGGCTTGGAGGTTGCCAGTTCGAGTGCCGCGTATAAATTCTAAATTTATATTAGCTTAAAAAAAAATATTAATAGTAAAGTATGTGGTTTCGCCGCTGTCCACGACACCTAATTTGAACTTATAAACTAACATATCAAGTTAGAGAGGATAGCATAACTCCCCCAAAATGAATTTAGCAGGAATATATGAATTTAGATCAACGTTAATATATGTGTAGTTAATGTAACAAGTATAAAGAAAATTATTGGGTCCATTTTCGTTAAAATCGCAAAAAAGTAAAAAATTTATTCAGTATAGTGTGGTATTTCCGATCAAGACATTTTCATCAAAACCTTATTGCCAGATCCGCCTGGTAAAACTTGAAGGAAATATCAGGGGATCGAAGTTTCTATGATATTCCGTTTTTAAGTTATGCTGACCAAACATACACATACATACACACAGACAGATCACTAAAAAAACACTTTTTCTGGACAAGAACGTCTTGAAAGAACAGCAGTGAGAGAAAGTAAAAAGATGTGTTGAATATGTGGATGGGTCCGCAATGCTAGATAACATCTGGTATTTTATCCGTCGTAGCAGGCATTTTCATTTGATTTTTGACCGGTTTCGGATTTTCATCCATCGACAGAGTAAATTCACCAAGTTCTTGTGGAGAGTTCAATTCAACGTAATGTTTCCGTTCCACTGCAAGTGTTGAATCCTTGTATAATATACCAACAAGTGGAAGTGTAACAGAAACACTTGCGATGAAGTGAATACGAACTTGGTGAATTTGCACTGACCAAGGATGCGAAATCCGAAACCGGTCAGGAACCAAATGAATATTTTTTTTTTTTTTACACGCCCACCGTTTCTGAGCTCTCGTTCATAACAGCCCAATGATTATACTTCATCCTCAATGATCCCGAAACAAGAATGATTCCCAAGCAAGATATATTAGGGAAGGGCACAACAAGGTACCTTTCCTAAATTATAATGAATTTATGCCACCATAGCAAAACAAGCTAATAAATCGCATCGCATTCATACTCATTCACACAATAAATACATTCATACTTCACGCATGCAGAAAATTCCTATCCTAATTGACCTCTCAGTACTCGATATTCCTGAAAGGCCCGCTAAAAACTCGATAACTACCCACTCTAAGTCATTCATTCCACAGACATCCAATAAATTACTAATATCCCTCATTCCCCACAGTGTACCACATCTTAGAGCCTCTTCTGCAAACTTTTTAATCGTATCGTGTGCCCTGAGATTTTCCAGCAACAGGGTTAGTGTATCATTATCAATGCGAACATAACCTACAGCACTCCATAATTTTGCCCGGAGATCCTTATAACGAATGCATTCAAAACTGAATATGGATGTTAAGATGGATAAAATATCACATAAAAAGATCTGCTTTATTCATAATATAAACCTAAAAAAAAAATAGCTATTTATTTAACTAGTGAGTAAAAAGCCAGTTTTAAATGTTTTAAAAACGATTAAAAATGTTTAAAAAAAGGTTATCTCTAAGTAAATATCCATTGAAAAGGGAAGGTTACCTTCCGTAAGGTTGTAGAACACTAGGTTTAAGTTAAGCAAAATTATACAGTACGGTTCCGTTATTTAATTTATTCTTAAAATCATTTCAAAATGTTCAAGTTTAATTTAAGAATTTCTCTACTTTATTAAAGATAATTATTATTTAACCATTTCATCAAAACCTTATACTTTGTTTATAAATGAAACATGGCAACACTGCGTTTTCTTTTAATCTCTAGAGTTAACAATTTTGGCCACTGAATACTACAGAATAAATTAATAAATAAACTACAAATACTAACTCGATAAAATCAAGTACTTTTGGTTGATTGATTTTTGAGACAAAACGCTAAGACGATATTCCATTTTTTATTTAAGCACACCGACATTTATTATTAATACACGGAGGACTTTAAAACAAGTAATACTGAAATTGATTGATTCAATACTTGCTCTTAAAGTAGAGTTCACACTTTATAAATGAAGATTAATCCACAATTCGTTTAGAGGACATTGTCGGCTATGCGTTTAGCTAATCAGTAGGACTTCAATCTACTAGTCCAAAATATGGGTTAAGTTCGAACAAAGTTTGCATAGTTGAAATGTGAATTAATTCATTTCATAATTAAAACATTTCTTTCAGGAGAAACTCTTTTTAAGTATAGGAGAAAAATAATAACTTGGCAGAGAAATAATTATGTTATAGATTTCAAATCCAAATTAGTTTTTTTTCATTTTAAATAAGTGAACTATCATTTATCAAACAGTATTGAATTAACTTGTACTGTACTAATCGTAAGTTATACTGAACATGGGTAGTGTGCAATGAAATTACAAATCTATTAATCTTGATGTTTTTTTTATTTATTGATAGGAAGATGAAGAAGATATATGTAAGTAAACAGATAAAAAAAAAAAAACATAAAACAAGTATAAAATCAATCAGGACAATATTTATGACACAATGGTATTCAATTCAGAAAATGAACGGTAGCAATTTTTATTGTATTGTATGCAAATTTAATGAAATATATGTATATTATACTGGCAAGAGGGGAGTGGAGTGGGGGTTGGGTGGAAGGACAAAGATATTCAAGTATTATTTCATTTTAGTGGAAATGATTAATAACCACGATTTGTAGTTATGTCGTTCTATATGTGTGTATATTTGTGTTTGAGCTTTATTATTTACTTGTCATTTTTTTTTTTATTCAACTTAATTATGGGGAGGTGGGAAAAAAATATTTCAAATATTTGAGGAGGTTCAATTGAATATAAGAGGACAAGAAAATTTAGGATTTAGATTTGAAAGTCAATAAGTTAGAAATTGCATTTAAGATGGAAAATCCACCAAGTTTTTCGTCTATTTTCGTGAAATATCCTTGAATTTAGTATTCCTTTTGTGATGGCAGTGGAATCATAAAAGATTCTTAGGATTCGGTGAGAGGAAAAGCACATTAAATGAATCAAAAGATAGTTACTCCCCAACTAGGCTAAACTAGGAAGGGACCAGTTCGATTCATATAAATAGAGCGACAGCAATATAGTTCAGGACAGTTTACATCCAGTCAGCAACCTACCTACTTCTTATTACTCAGCCAGTCTGTCTCTCTCTCTATATTTCTCTCGCTACCTCCTTTCTTATTTTACTGTAAAGTCTGTACTGTAAACTTGGATTCTTCATATAAACGATTTAATTGCTATTAATATTTATATTCATAGACGTAGCCTTTATATTGTAACTTATAGATGTTCCACTAGAGTACCTACTTTGTAAAGGAGCCGCCAAATACCAAAATTCCACAAATACCATCTTTTTTCAAAAACAAATTCCGTTAATTTATTTATTAATTTTTGTCTAGACCCGGCGTAATTTTGGCTGGAAAAAAAAGAATGGCCGAATAAACTGATACAAATTTGTCAAGTTCAATATAAGTAATTCTACATTTATAGTATTCACCCTTAACAAAAAAGTCATATGTAAAAAGTCTACTTGCACAATAACCTAATACCAGTTGCAGACTATGTTTGTTACCTTGGACTTTACTTAGACAGACGATTATCTTGAAACCCCCAAGACTAGGCTTAAACGGACGTGCTTTAACCAACGTTACAGACTACTTGACAAACGTTCTAAATTGACGCTAAAAAATAAAAGACGACGCTATATCGCATTGCTCGCACTAATTTACGGACTAGACTTTATGGAACTGCAAAACGAAACAATATTAACAGAATCCAAACCTTCCAATCGATGATCCTGCGACGCATTGCCGTTCGCGCCTTATTACGTCTCCAATAAAATTATACATTCCATTCGTCCATACTCTAGCAAAATCCAACTATCTCAATTTCCATAGAAAACTTTTCCCTCCATCATAATCCTCTTATTCATATTCTCTCTTCAACTTCACTTCCAGATAATCTTACAAGACGATTGAAGCGTCATTGGCACTGCGATCACCTGGGCAACTAATTGGTGGTTATCGATGGATAACCTACCATTCACGCTAGTCAGTGAGTTTGAGCTTAAGTTGCCCAGTGTGACTGACTTTATAACAATTCTCAACAGTTTGATTCTAGAGAAACTGGGATCCCACGTAGATTGCAGATTATTGTAGGGGATTATTGCACTGCGACCTGAAAGATTTATTATGTCTCCCGGAGCCTTTTCCAATGCACAGCAGGCCTCCAAGCAGCGTTCTCTAGCTACAGACAACATTACCCATCACCGGACAATGAGTTGTAGAGGCTCCTAGGAAGAAAAAAATATAAGGGCAGCATACTGGATTCGAACCCGGAACCTCCGCGTTGCTAGTCCAGCGCGCTACCACTGAGCTAATCCCTTCCTTCTCCCATGGCTTTCGCCAATTAACTAGGGACGGAGACCTAGTTAGTTAGTTAGTGTACTGTGTTTGTCCCTTGTCTGTAAAGTGTAGAGTGTATGTAGTTTAAGTGTATTGTGTACTGTTCTGATGAAGTGCATGGAGTACTGAGCTGAGGGGTCGCTTCTCCCCAAGTAACTGCATGCAACAGATACCCTTTCCGGGCAGGGATCCCAGGTAAAGCCGCCGAGATTTCTGGCCAAGAGGCCAGACTACATCCACTTTCAGATTATTTTTAATAAACTATATTTTCAAGAATTAAAATTATTATTACTTATAAAGAACGCTGATTTAATTTAAATGAATCTTTTTTTTTTTTATAATCGATTTTTTTTTTTTAATCTTACAATTTAGAATTATTATTACATATACGAGTATATAAATATAGTAACAACAAGATTGTAGAAAAATAATCACATATTATCACAAATAATTATTACCAACAAGATAAGAGGAAGTTACTGTAGTATTTTTAAAGATAAGAATAGAAAAGAGAGATAAAGGAACACAGATAAGATGTTGCAATCTCCTTAACCTAATGGATATTTTGAGGCAAATCTTTAAAAACAAAAATAAAAAAAAATATATTAATTTTTTTTTATATAAAGAAATTTATTTTACGAATCGTCAAATAAATAAAAAGAGATATTAGATATTCGAGAAATAAGGGTAAATCAAAATTTGGCCAAGAACCCAAAAATGCTTCAAATAATAATTGGTAGGCATTTATATATGAAGTTTAAAGAAGATCGTTGGAAATCGCGAAAAATTAAAAAACACACTAAACATACGATTCGTAACTTACTGACCATTTGCTAAAAATATTTATTACCTCCTCAGGGGATTTCAGAACTTATAGTTTTCGATGAAAACTCAATTTCAATAATTTGATACGATCGTAATACTTCCGGTATTCAAATACAAGGGAAAGCAAGATTAAAAGAGTCGCATAAAATAAAAAAAACTTGTATTTGTTTTCTTTCTTTCTTTTTTTGAACTTGTATTCTTCAGTGTTACCAAAAAAAAAAAAAACAAAAAAAACACTAACAAATATGATGATAATATACGAAGATTAAGTAACCTTTATGAAAAATGATTATATATCAACAACAGTAGGAAGTACATGGCCATCTCAGTTGGTAACACTTTTGTAAACAGATGGTGTATAAGATTATTTTATTTCATCCAGCTGAAAGTGAGGAGTGGCTGCCTGCCCCTTATACTAAACCATCAAAACACAAATAAGACGCCTCCTTAAAAATAAAAAAAATAAAAAACCTAATCTGACAAAATGATTAATCGATATATCTTTATAAATAAATCGTTGTGATTTACAAAAGATAAAGGCATTTTTTTTTTATCCAACTATAATAAATTTTATAGTTACATTATTCATATACTATTTCTGAAGATTAATATATATTATATTCTTTCACATTTTTACTTCATGTTTTGTAGGTGTGAATGAAAAAATTTGAATGGAACAATCCTTGAATTAAATACATAAAAAAATATTCTTCATTCAAAAAATAAATGAAGTAATAATAAGAAATAATGAAGGAACAATTGGATGCCCATTGTTTATTTATGTCAGTCAAGAAAATAAATGTAAAAACACGTATTTGGTCACTGTTTCCTAGATAACTATTTTTGGTTTGAAATCTTAATGTAATTTATTTTTGGACTAGGCATTAAATTGCAAAGGTTTTACAATTATTAACCTATTATGGCCAATATTGTTTTCATTTTTATTATTTCCTCTTACACCTTGGTGAGAGAGAAGTACTACGATAGTGACAAATTTTCGAAACAAATTTTTTCACCGGAAATACACTTTTCGGCCGAAACGGTTTTTTTTTTTTTGGAAATTCGACCCACCACAAAAGTATCACTTTGCTGAACGGATTTTATTTTTTACTTTATTGCAATTTTCTCAAAATATTACAAAACAATTTTCTTAAAAACTTGTTGTAAAACTAACCATAGAAAAGAGTTACAACTTTTATTTGAAACATTTTCCCGGAAAAATTAATTAAAAGCAATTCTGGAGGAGAGGTGGCGTTAGGTTTTCCATTAAAGTGCCATTTTAATATATGATTCTATAGTTTGTATTCCTTGAAGGCTCTTTCTTTACACCAAATTTAACACAGGGTGCCGGGACATGCGAAGTTCCTTGGCAAAGAAAGGGTGGACATTGTAGTGGAAGTACGAAATGAAAAATAATAGTTTTTAAAAATAATTTATCTAATTTTGTTAATATATTAGACTGTGAATTTAACTTCAAAAAGAGTGTATTTTAGTGACAGGTACTGTAAATTGGGATCATGGCAAATAGAAAAACAAAGGCACAAAATCCCGTTAGGGTAAATCTTTGTACAAGAAAATTCCCCCGCTAGAGAGAGAGAGAGAGAGCAATTCCAAAGAATAGAGAGAGCCATCAGCTTTCAAATAGTTCAGTTCAAAAAAACAGTCTGCACTTAGCCTTCAAAAACTAAGTCGCATTCTGCTTCCAAAGCCAGAACACTTCAGAAAGCCAGAACACTTCAGGAATCGCTCAGTGCCAATGATAGATATTTGCGTTTATTCTAGATATACTTCTGATTTATAATTGTGATATTGTAATGTGCTTAAATTTGTTTAGGAAATAATATATTTATTTTAAAACCAGTGGTACTCTCTTGATTATTTCTTAATACTTCATTCTCTTTTAAACTTGCATACTCTCCTTTATTATACAATACCGCTCGTGCTACTACAAATGCACAAACATCACACCCAAAACATTACAACATCCTGGCGAAGGTGGGCTCGAAGGATACCTTTATAGGCCCCGAGTCCTTCTGTGGATTGCCCAGTAGCCTGATTCAAGCTTCTCTCAAGGATTGGATAGAAGACCAGCGTCTGCAATGGTGGGAAAGGACACCAAGGAGAGACAGGCTAAATTCTTTGTTAAAAGAGATTTATCTAAACTTACCAGGGACCTACTGAATCATAGCCGAAAGGATATAAGGCTAATAGTGGGCAGATAATGCGGTATGCTAATTCTGCAGGACCGAGGAGGAAACCCCGGGCACACATTCTTTATGAGTGTGCCGGTCTGATGAGGTCAAAGTTTCTGCAATTGGGGGACCACGAATCCCTAAGGCTACGAGCTTCATGACAGAGCCACTTTCAGCTTTGCTAGGGGCTGATTAAGTGGGCAAAGCTCACTCATCATTTTAGAGGAAACTTCAAACAAAAGTGAAAGGTATTAGAATATGTGAATGGGTCCGCAATGCTGGATAACATCTGGTATTTAATCCCCCAATAAAAATACAGATTATTTGCATAATATACTTTTGAAATTTCCTATCGCCCCCTATTAAAAAAAAAAAAAAAATATCAAAAAATACCACCACGACATCTTTCTCAACATATTCTTAATTTAATTTAAACATAAATTAATATAATTTAAAAATAAATATGATAAATAAAAAAAAACGAATACTTTTGATTTCCTCTATTATTTATTTTAATATTTTCTCCAATTTGCCGTTTGCTGCCATCCTTCTTTACATATCAATTTACCTATATATTTTCTTATATTAATCTTGCTTAGATTTCACATTTATTTATTATTTTTTACAAGCTTTTGACTTTCCTTAAACTTCACTATGCCTGTCCTCTAAATGCAGGTCGCAGTGGAATGAGGCTCGCCCTTCCCGTCTGTCAGTCTAATCTAATCTAATCGTCTGTATAATTTAGTATGTGACTAATATTCCGTGTTTGAAGAGAAACAGGTTTACCGGAACTAGAACTTTTATATCATATATTATTTCGGTTGCACGTATGTATATACAGATTTTTGGTTATATGTGAAATTTGCACCTAGGTAATTACCCTTGTAAATAAATTATAAATTAAAACTATGTAAATCGCAGTAAGAAGAAAACGTACGAGTATTTTTTACCGTTTTCATTTTATTATTATTATTATTATTATTATTATTATTTTTTGGAGAGTGTTGTATGAAATTTACATTAAAAAGCATTAACCAATCTCCGTCTTACTATATAAAAAAATCTGGTGTGAAACACTCACACAACTTTCTCTTACTCCAGTTCTCAAAATGATAATTGACAAATGTTTGTGTATCAAATTTAATGAAATTCGTCGAAAAAGGAAAAAACTGTTCAGTAAAAGCGCACTTCCGGTTTACTAATTTTCTTTAAACTCGCAATTTCAGCCATCTATTTATTTCTAACTAATTATGGTTGGATGATAGAATTGTATAATCAACTAGGATAGCACTTTGATGAAAATCTAACCCCACCCCTCCCCTAAAAGTGCTCTTAAAAGAAATTTCCCAGAGAAATGTTTTAGATAAAAGTTGTAGATCTTTGCATGTTTAGTTTATATACGAAGTTTCCAAAAAATCGTCAGAGCCATTTTTGAGAAAATTGCGAAAAAGTGAATAAATCATTTAGTAAAGTGGTAAAGTAAACGCACTTCCGGTTATCCGATTTTTTTCAAACTCGGAATTTCAACAACATATTTAATTCTAATTAACATTATTCAGATGGCAGAATTGTCTAATAAACTGAAATAGCACTTTAGATGAAAACCTAACCCCACCCCTCCCCAAAAAGTGCCCTTCAATGCATTTTTCCGGAGAAATGTTTCTAATAAAAGTTGTAGCTCTTTGTATGTGTGGTTGATGTTTAAAGTTTAAAGAAAATCGTCGGAGCCATTTTTGAGAAAATCGCAAAAAAGTAAAAAATCCAACTAGTAAGTGGTACTTCCGGTTGAGGAATTTTTTACAGATAAACGTACAGTCAGATCCCATGGTGACCTCTAAACGGAATATCAAATTTCAACTTTCTACGATTTTCGTTTTGAGCTACGCTGTCACATACATACATACATACATACATACATACAGACCACACACACAGACCATTTGCTAAAAACACTTTTTGGACTTTAGGGGACCTCAAAACGGATATTTCCGGTGAAAACTCGATATCGAAAATTTGACACGATTACAAATACTTCCTCTTACTTAGGAGTAAGAGAAAGTAAAAAAGTCTGAGCCTAAGCGTTTGTCTGAGTATGCCTTTTAAGATAAGCTAAAGCAACACTCTTACTACATCTTTGTAAACTAATGAAGCTAAAAATACTACCAGGAAATCTGTATATACATTTCTGTAAACTAGTTGCATTGTGTTCGCTTTTAACGTAAAACGGCCTCCCCTCCTCCCGCCATAACTGTACTGAATGAAACTTGCCATATTGTATTATACTGCCAAGTTGATTTTATAAAAAATAGAATTTACCTAGGTACAGAGAAATTAAACTGAAAATAATTTTTATGTCATTAAATTTGAAACATAAATACTTTTCAATCAATTATGATTTTCTTAAACTGCAATAAGTAGGAAGCACCACGATCTTTCAGTCAGTTTTTCGATTTCTCAATTTTGGAACATTCTGCACCTTCCTCTAACTGTGCGATTTCTCATTACACGTAGTATATACTGTCCCTCCCCATCACTTAATTAAATTAATTGAAGGCAATATAATAAAAATTTACAAATTGAAGCAACTTTGGCAACATTGATTATGTTGAAAAAAAAAAATCGCTGTGAAACACTCACACGACTTTCTCTTACTTACGAAATGGCAAATTTTCTTCACACTTAACAATTCTTATTTAGTGTTTAAAAACCGTCGGCATTTTTATAGAGGAAAATTACAAAAAAAAAAAAAAACTGAAAAACCAATTTAATAAAAGTTGTAATTTCGGTCAACCGATTTTTCTTCAAATTAGGAATTTTGGCCACTTATATAATTCTAATTAATATTATTTAGTTGAAAGAAATGGATAGCATATTGTTGAACTGAAATAGGCATATTAGAGGAAACCATAACTCCACCTTTCCCCCGGAAGTGCCTTTAAATAAATTTTCCCGGAGAAATGTTGTAAATAAAAGTTTTTAGCTCTTTATATATGTAGTTGATATACCAAGTTTAAAGAAAATCGTTGGAACCGTTTTCGAGAAAATAGCAAAAAAACAATTCAGTAAAGTGGCACTTCCGGTCGATGGATTTTCTTACCTGATACCAAGGTAGTGCTTTGTTCCGTTTAGGTAGTGCCTGAACGGAAATCAAAGTTTGAGCTTCCTGCAACTTTTCGTTTTTGAGATATTCTTTTCTCTCTCTCTCACATGCTGAGAAAATGTTATCTCTGGTGTACCGCAAGGCTCTGTTTTAGGTCCGCTATTGTTCTCAATTTATGTTAGAGAATATCTCTTCAGCTATTTTAAACTGTAAGCATCTTATTTATGATGATGATTTGATTCTCTATTATCATGTTCCTTGTAATTGTAGGGGTAGTGAACTCCCACCACTCATCCACTCTAGCGGAGAGAAACAGCCCCTCTCACAAAGAGAGGAGAGGCTCGGCCAATATATATATATATATTATGAGAGATAGGCAATGAGACATCATTCAGATAGAATTCTGTTGATTTACACATCAGTTTAACATCGCCCCGTTCATATCTTCTTAGCCACGTCAGTCTGTCAGTTCAGTTCAGTTCAGTTAGTGTAAAGTCCTTGGCAGTCAGTCATATACATATATATCAATTATATATCTTAAACCAAATCTTAAGGTGTTATTTATCACTCATCAAGCAATAACCTACATCTCCTCACAACACCCTTACATAATTAATTGGAGAATGAAATCAGATGTGTAAATGATGATGATATTGCTTCTGTTTTTAACTGGGCATTAGATAAAAATTTATTTTTTAATACCAGTAAAATGAAAGCGATGACAATTGGTAGCTCTAGATATGTTAGTGGCATCGATTTTGAACATATCACTAGGATCAAGATTGGTAACATTAATCTACCTTATGTTGATACTGCTAAGGTTCTTGTGGGTTACCCTCAGTAGTACCCTAACTTAGCACAATCATGTGGGTAATGTTGTCAGTAGAATGAACAAGGGGCTTTGTATCAACCGAAGTAACATAAAGAGATTCTAACTGTTTCATTAAGAAAGCAGTTGGTTCAGACTCTCGTCCTCCCCACATGTAGATTACTGCTGTCTTGTTTATTTGGACCTGACTTCTGAACTGAAAACGAAGATACAAAGAGCTCTAAACTCTAGTGTTCGTTTCATTTTTGGTGTCAGGAGAGATGAACATATTACTCCTTATTACCACGGCTAAATATTGAATACAGAAGGCAATCTTTCTTAAGTACGTACTTTTATTTATTTTCTGTTTAGAAATAAATTGCTAGTGAATACAGATTCACTGTTTAGTAACAAAGGATAGTTGCACATAAGATCTATTCGACAAGTAGATTCTAAGTTATATACACCTACACCTAGAACAGCAACTTATCAAAATTCATTTTATTTAAAAGCATCTAGGCTATGGAATTCTTTATCGGTAGATTTGCGTGCCAAATCTGCCAATACTTTCAAATATTACATGTATGAGCACCTATTTGAAAGTTATGTTAATCAATAATTTACTATTATTATTACTTCTTCGCTTTACTTATTCCTTTTTTTTTTTGTTTTCTATGTATTATTATTGCAATCAATTATGGAAGATTCTTCTCGGACGTTCTTATATGAAGAAAAAAGAATTGTGAGATTCGGTCTTTCTTTTTAAAAAAAATAAGAAAACTTAAATTCTTGCCAACGTTTCGACAAATATATTGTCTTTTTTCAAGGCCTACAACATATATAAATACAATAGGCTCTTTTTTTGAAAGTTAAAATCAAGGAACAAGATCAGAAAATAATAAAAATTAAAATTATAAATTAAGTAAACCAAAAAATTTATAAATTAATCTATAATTTTATTTTTTATTATTTTCTGATTTTGTTTCTTGATTTTGACTTTCAAAGAAGAACTTGTACTTATATGTTGTAGGCCTTGAAAAAGACAATATATTTGTCGAAACGTTGGCAAGAATTTAAGTTTTCTTATTTTTTAAAAAGACCGAATCTCACAAACCTTTTCCATTCATTGCAATCAAGTCATTATCGTTATTATTTGCTATGGTGGTTGGTTAACGCAGAGCTGGAAAGCATCAGAGACATTTTCCGTGGTAGCCTGTTTCATTTTGTTGCCATCGACCGGTTTCGGGCGTTCGCCCATCTTCAGGATGCGTTTTTTCAGACAGTGTGACAACACAGACTTGCACAGAGCAAATTCAGTTTTACACACTGACTGGTGTTTTTAACTGTATTTCTGTGTTTTAATTGTGTTTAAATGTTTGAGTTTTAAATGTGTTTAAATGTTTCTAACTGTATTTTAAATAATGTTAAAAACACCAGTCAGTGTGTAAAACTGAATTTGCTCTGTGCAAATCTGTGTTGTCACACTGTCTGAAAAAACGCATCCTGAAGATGGGCGAACGCGTGAAACCGGTCGATGACCACAAAATGAAGCAGGCTACCACAGAAAATTCTGATTAGTTATTATTAGTTTATTATTATTATTAGTATTATTATTATTATTATTATTATATTATTATTATTATTATTATTATTATGATTATATATATTATTATTATTATTATTATTAGATTATATACTTGTTATTATTTATATATATGTGTGTCACAAAAGCTGGTACAGTAAATATTATTTAATTCTTTTCTTTTAATTTTTGCTAAGGTTTTGTTTTTAAGTTTTAAAAGTAATGTGATTCTTTTCCTTTATATTTTGTAAATTTTTTAGGCAGCAACTCAGAGTAGAGTTATTTGATTTATTTAAATGTATGGTATATACTTTTGTTGTTCTTAAGGGACTAATGTCCCAGGACATTAATAAAAGTATCTTTCTTCTTTCTTCTCTCGCCCTCTCTCTCTCTCACACACACAACACACACACACACACACTCTCGGACAATTTCCTAAAAACCACTTTCTGCCTTCAAACTGCCTTCAATCTATTTGAGAGGCTCACCAGTTCTCGGGGGTATTCAATTATTTTATACAATATCGTAAGAAAAAAAAAAAAACGAACTTGTAAAAAACGAGGCTGTTAAAGTTTGAAGTTAGTCCAAATTCTTTTTAGATACAATCAACTATTATTTATTTTATCTAAAAATTAGATTTTTATTTTTTTTAATTGATTATAGATCCGATATTAATTTAAAAATGAAATGAAGTGAATTGTAAATCATGTAATTTGTTTGTACAGTAACATTAATTTGGTATGGAGCAAAAACCGTCATGAAATATACGTTTTGTTTTATTGGAAAATCGTTTAAAAGAAAATAATGATTCACTTGAATAATAATACAATTTGAAATATCTATTGGTAAGGTTGTTTTTAAAGAATCAATTATAAGATCTAAAATAAAAAATAAAAAAATTCTGATGTGAAACACTCATACCAGACATTCTAATATTGCCAAAAAATTGTAATATTACCATGTTGTATTCAAACCTGAGCGGCCTTATGTGAGAGCACTATATGTGAAAACCACAATAAGCTTGTGTAAAACAAATTAAATTTCAAACTAACTAACAGACTTTCCCCCCAATACCCCTCTACCCCCCAATTTTTTTTTTTTCAGCCGAAAATGTTTTAAAGAAAAGTAATAAGGTTTCTTTCTATCTATATGCAGCAAGCATAGCAAGTTTAAAGAAAAATCGGTTATAACAGGTTTTTGAGAAAATTAAAAAAAAAACTTCAACAAAAAAAAAACTATTCTGTAAAATCACACTTTTCGATTAATCGATTTTTCAACAAATTTGGAATTCTATCAATGCTTTTAATGTGTGCAAATATTATAAACGTGGTAAAACTATATAATATACTGAACTGGTAATTTTGAGGAAAAGCTAAACGTTACTGTTCCCACACAGAACCCCATAAAAATCGATTATCTTGGGAGAATTAAAAAAAAAAAAAAAAAAAACATCAAATAATAGTGAAAAGTGTTTGAATATGTGAATAAGTCTTCAATAATGGAGTTGTTGAGGAGAGAAATTAGGTTTCATTAAATGAACGAGATATAATGTACCCTAATATAATATAGCTAAGTTTACACTAACTGCACTGGACTTTATAATGAAAATGATAAAATGAATGGTTGTGAGTAAAGATATGACACGATGCGATGTATAATTGTAATGGTTGTATCTAATAGATATCCTCTAGATAGATTCCCACTAGCTTATATACCCAGGTTCTCCCACTCTAGCCTGCCTAAGTCAGAGAGTAGTCTCTGCTAACCAGAGAGAGCCTCTCGTCTCTCTGCTGTGGTTCCATTATCTTTGTGGTACCATTACAGTCTGCAATGCTGGATAAAATCTGGTATTTAATCCCCCCCCACATAAAAACACAGATTATTTGCATAATATACTTTTGAAATTTCCTATCGCGCCCTATAAAAAAAACAAAAAAAAAACATTAAAATATACCACCACGACATCTTTCTCAACATATTCTTAATTTAATTTAAACATAAATTAATAATCATTTAAAAACAAGCATGATAGATAAAAAAAGGAATACATTTGATTTTTCTCTAGTTATTTATTTTAATATCATCTCCAATTTATAGTTTGCTGGCCAACCTTCTTACATAACAATTTATCTACATATATTCTTGCATTAACCTTGCTTAGATTTCATATTTATTTATAATTTTTTACATGCTTTTTGACTTTCCCTAAACTTTAACTATGCCTTTCTTCAAACTTGATCTATTCATATTAGTATAGTATACTCCTGAAATTTCTTATCACCCTCCCCCCTAATAAAAATGACTTGATAAAACACTGAGCATACTTAACAACACTATTACAAATTTAGTTATTAAGTATTCTTCAAAACATGCTATTTATTATACACTATTTTCTAAAGTCTAATCGTAATTTATAATAATTCCATTTTGTCATTAAGCATACACACATATTAACATAACCTTATAACCTCCCCACATATATACAACCAACAAGTGTAAATGTAACAGCAACATTATGTTGAAGTGAACTCTCTACACGAACTTGGTGAATTTGCTCTGACAATAGATGAATATCCGAAACCGGTCAGGAACAAAAGGAATATGCATGCTACGATGGATAAAATACCAGATTCTATTATATATTTTAGTATAATGGATTCGATTTTATCCATTGAAACATTTTTTTTGAAAATATTGATTTAAGAGGGGTCTTTGGTGGGTCTGTTAGTTTAAATTTAAATTTGCCAAGCTTTCTTGGTTTGACATAGAGCGCTCCACATAAGGCCTCTCAGGTATACATGTAAAATCCTCACTACCATTTTTATGGCCAATTTTTATTTACAAACTAATCATTGTAATGTTGCAAATCCTAAAGAAAATTTCTGATTAAATTAATTAGAGTAATAGAAAGAATTGGTTTGAATGTTTCACACCAGATTTTTTTTTCGCTAAACAGAGTATGTTATTTATTTGATATTTTATTTGAATTCTTCCGGACTTATTACTGGGAATGAAGTAGTAAATGGTACCTTTTTTTGTTTTTTTTTTTTAATCAGAATCAACAAACCAAGCAAATATGTGGATGGGTCCGTAATGCTGGATAACATCTGGTATTTTATCCGTCTTAGCATGCATATTTCTTTAATTCCTGACCTGTTTCAGATCCTGTTTACTATGCGTTTATTATAACTATATCTATTCTTATTAGTATATTATACTCCTGAAATTTCTTGTCGCCCCTCCCTAATAAAAATAAGTTGATAATACACTGACCATACTTGAACACCACTATTAAAATTTAGTTATAAAGTATCCTTTAAAACATGCTATTTATTATATACTATATTCTAATGTCTAATTATAATTTATAATAATTCCATTTTCTCATTAAACATTCACACACATAGTAACATAACCTTATAACCTCCCGCACATATATACAAAAGTCAACCAACCAACAAGTGTCGAATGTAACAGAAACATTGCTTTGAACTGAACGCGAAATTCTATACGTTGAAATGAACGAACTCTATACGAAATTAATAAATGTGCTTTAGCCATGGATGAATATCCGAAACCAATCAGAAATATAAGAATTATGTATGCTACGACGGATTTAAAATAAAAAAGTGAAAAATATTTATTTATGTGGGTAAAAATCTTTTGGTATATCCGCATTTCCTATTTTTTTTTATTTTTCCAAATCAAAATTTTTAGCAACGTGTTATATAATCATGACTATATTACAGATCTATATAATTTATTTCTACGTAATTTTTTGGAAAGCTAAACATTGCTCTTTTTTACTTTCTCTTACTTAAGAGGAAGAATTGTAATCGTGTCAAATTTTCGATATCGAGTTTTCACCGGAAATATCCGTTTTGAGGTCCCCTGAGTCCAAAAAAGTGGTTTTTAGCGAATGGTCTGTATGTGTGTGTGTGTGTGTCTGTGTGTCTGTGTGTGTGTATGTATGTGAACAGCATAGCTCAAAAACGAAAAATCGTAGAAAGTTCAAACTTGATATTACGTTTAGGTAACACCATGGGATCTGACGGTGCGTTATGTGTCAATATTCCTCAACCGGAAGTACCACTTTACTAGTTGTTTTTTTTAAGTTTTTGCAATTTTCTCAAAAATGGCTCCGAAGATTTTCTTTAAACTTGCTATATCAACTACACATACAAAGAGCTACAACTTTCATTTGAAACATTTCTCCAGGAAAATTCATTTAAGGGCACTTCTGGGGGAGGGGTGGGGTTAGGTTTTCATCTTAACTGCTGTTTCAGTATATTAGACAATTCTGTCATCTAAATAATGTTAATTAGAATTAAATATGTTGTTGAAATTCCGAGTTTGAAAAAAAAATAGATAACCGGAAGTGCGTTTTTACTGAAATATAATTTTCAGTTTTCTGGTATTTTCTCGAAAATGGCTCCAACGATTTTCTTTAAACCAGCGTTGTTAACTATACATATAAAGAGCTACAACTTTTATTTGAAACTTTTCCCCTGATAAATTCATTTAAGGGGACTTTTGGGGGAGGGGGGTTATGTTTTTCTTTAAAATGCTATCACAGTTGATTATACAATTCTGTCATCCAAATTGAAATAACTAGAAATTAATATATGACCCAAATTCCGAGTTTCAAGGAAATTAGTAAACCGGACAGTTTTACTGGACAGTGTTTTCACTTTTCGACGAATTTCATTAAATTTGGTATCCTAACTATAAAATTTGTCAATTATAATTTTGAGTACTGGAGTAAGAGAAAGTTGTGTGAGTGTTTCACACCAGATTTTTTTTTTTTGTTTCAAAATTCCGCCAAAATAAATTTTTCTAAACTTTTTGAGAAAATACCAAATATAAGTGACGTAACCATTCAGTTAAAAAAAAATTTTAGTTAATAGATTTTGATCGAAAACTATGTGTTCAGATCTGCTGTGGTGGATTCCTAGAAGGAATATTAAGTTTGATTTCTTACGATTTTTTTTTTATTTTGAGTTATTTTGTTCATTTACTCATACACACATAAAGAAAACACAGGTCACAATGAGAGAGAAAGAGTGTGAGAAAGAGAGAGAGAAATTGTAAGAAATATTTTTTTCGAAATTATCTCGTTAAATATTTCCGGCAAAAATACAATATTGAAATTTTTATATGTCCGCAATATGCGCTCTTAAATTTCACTCCTGTTTTCTTTATTATTATTATTATAATATTGATTTCTTGGGATTATGATTTTTGATGTTCATCGAAATTGACCACAATCATAAATTAATTCGTTAAGGTAAAATTCAAGGGAAAAGTAAGAGGTTGTGTTATTTATTAACAAAACCTGGCCGAACGATTGCTCTACTAGGACAGTGTAAGCAATGAAAAGCAAAAAAAAAAAAAAAAAAAAAAAAGCAAATAACCAATGAGGTATTTCCCGTCTATGCAATAATAGAGTGTGCACACATTAGTGTAATATGATCAATTGAACTTAATGGTAAACTACAAAACAAAAATAAAAAATACATCATCTTGTGCAAGATAGTGCATTTCAATGTTCACAGACACATAGAGGATTTCCTGC
This sequence comes from Triatoma infestans, assembly GCA_011037195.1. NCBI lineage: Eukaryota > Metazoa > Arthropoda > Insecta > Hemiptera > Reduviidae > Triatoma > Triatoma infestans. The sequence goes on from JAAEAF010002069.1 coordinate 138,585, forward strand.
CCCCTCTCTATCTTCTTCAAAAGAATAAGATACGACTTTTACTCAACTTAAAGAAAGACATATAATTAAAGAAGTTTAAATACAAGAAGAAAAAAAAAAACCACTACAATGTGATCATTGGAAAAAGGCTGAGAGAGGCCAAGAGATAAGGCTGGAACTAGAGGAAGCTAAACAGACTTATTTGAGATTCAAGTGGAGTCTTCGTACAACAGTGTATGTGTGTGTGAAATATAATGTACATTGTGGTGTGTGTGTTAGTGACAGGGCTGCCACAAAAGAAAAGAAAGGAAGGGGCAAAAAAAAAAAAAAAAAAACTCCTACTCGGCCGTGCGGGAGTTGAATGAAGTGTATTATGAAAGAAAAAGCGGGCTGGACTGTTGAAGGTAGTGAGTTAAGAATGAGATTGCCTACAGCATTCGTAGTAGACCGGCCGGCCGACCGACACAACAACAGTGAGAGGCCTGAGAACTGCTTTATCCAACCAAATATGGTATCACAGTTCAGCCAGTATAGGCCTTCTAAATGAGTACACTTGTTCTCAGACTCCATTATACCACCCATCGCTTATCGTAAATCCACAATAAGAATTGACTTGGTTAGTAGTTACGGGCCCCGGCTACTGGTGGACTTCCATCAATAAGGGTGAAATAAAAGCAAAGATAAAAGAGACAAAGAGAGATAACAAGGAAAAAAAAAGTTAAAGATATATCTCCCTATACTGTTACACACACACACACACATACAGACATACAAGGACTGACGACTCACATCAGAATTATATCTAAACAGATATCTCTATCGGCTTTGCAATGAAGGAAGGTATAACAAGCACCACATCATCAATCAATTCGACAATTCCGTTCCAGCATCAATTATACATTTATAGAAAGAGAGATAAAAAAAAACACTTCATTTCAAATATAATATCTAAATTCCTATCAAGAGAATGAAGAACCATTTAAAGATAACAGGGAAGTTAATTATTTGCTACCATATGAGACTAATTGTTGAAGGAATAGCTCGAACCCAGAATTCAATACTTTAAAAGTGATTATTCAAATTTTTAACGTCTTCATTTAAAGGCATCCCAAATCCAACAGCATTACAAAGATTCGCCCGATATTCTGCCATAATTCTCATTAATCAATTTTTTTTTTTTTCTTTTTTTTAATAAGGTAAAACACAAGAATATTTGAGAAATTGTTTTTCATTTCGGTATCATACAAAAAAAATTGCAATTCTAATCATAATATAGTCAAAGATTTTATTTTATTTATTCCTTAAGATTTGCGAAAATCTTTTTGATATTTACTTTAAGGTGTTGATATTTGTTGTGGTGGTGGTTGGTTTCGCAGAGCTGGAAAGCATCAGAGACATTTTCCGTGGTAGCCTGCTTCATTTTGTGGTCATCTTCAGGACAGTGTGACAACACAGACTTGCACAGAGCAAATTCAATTTTACACACTGACAGGTGTTTTTTAACTATATAATCAGAAACACTGAAGAGTTATTTCAACTTAATAATGTTTTTGTAATTTTTGGTGTGCACAAAAGACTGAGTCGCGTAAAATGAGTTAGGAACGCTTTCTTTGATTATGCTTTGATATTCTGCAAAAGTTCTGCAGAAAGAAAAAAAAAAAAAATGCAAATATTGCTGGTTAAAAACACCAGTCAGCGTGTGAAACTAAATTTGCTCTGTGCAAGTCTGTGTTGTCACACTGTCTGAAAAACGCATCCTGAAGATTTGCGAACGCCCGAAACAGGTCGATGACCACAAAATGAAGCAGGCTACCACGGAAAATATCTCTGGTGTTGATATTTACTGAATATATTACGTATAATCAGAAAACTGAAGAGATATTTCAACTCAATAAGAGTTTTTTGTAATTTTTGTTGTGTATACAAAAGACTGAGTCGCGTAAAATGGGTTAGAATACGCTTTCTTTGATTATACTCTGATATTCTGCAAAAGTTCTGAAGAAAAACAAAAAAAAAATGCTAAAATTAACATTAAATCTAGAGGCAATGGGAAGCAAAAAAAATCTGGTGTGAAACACTCACACAACTTTCTCTTACTCCAGTTCTCAAAATGATAATTGACAAATTTTATAGTTTGTGTACCACAATTTAATGAAATTCGTCGAAAACTGAAAAAACTGTTCAGTAAAAGCGCACTTCCGGTTTACTAATTTTCTTGAAACTCGGAATTCCAGCATCTATTTATTTCTAACTAATTATGTTTGGATGATAGAATTGTATAATCAACTAGGACAGCACTTTGATTAAAATCTGACCCCATCCCTCCCATAAAAATGCCCTTAAAAGAATTTTTCCAGATAAATGTTTTAGATAAAAGTTGTAGATCTTTGCATGTTTAGTTTATATAGAAAGTTCCAAAAAAAATCGTCGGAGCCATTTTTGAGAAAATTGCGAAAAAGTGAATAAATCATTTAGTAAAGTGGTAAAGTAAACGCACTTCCGGTTATCCGATTTTTTTCAAACTCGGAATTTCAACAACATATTTAATTCTAATTAACATTATTTAGATGACAGAATTGTGAAATAAACTGAAATAGCACTTTAGATGAAAACCTAACCCCACTCCTCCCCCAAAAGTGCCCTTTAGAGCATTTTCCCGGAGAAATGTTTCAAATAAAAGTTGTAGCTTATTGTATGTGTGGTTGATGTATCGAGTTTAAAGAAAATCGTCTGAGCCATTTCTGAGAAAATCGCAAAAAAGTAAAAAATCTAACTAGTAAAGTGGTACTTCCGGTTGAGGAATTTTGACAGATAACGTAGTGTCAGATCCCACGGTGATACCTAAATGGAATATCAAGTTTCAACTTTCTACGGTTTTTCGTTTTTGAGCTATGCTGTTCACATACATACATCACACACACACACACACACACACACACACACACACAGCACCATTGCTAAAAACCACTTTTTTGGACTCAGGGGACCTCAAAACGATATTTCCGGTGAAAACTCGATATCGAAAATTTGACACCATTACAATACTTCCTCTTACTAGGAGTAAGAGAAAGTAAAAATCTACCCAGGCAGGTAGTGGAAGAAGTGAGATTACATTATAGTCTTGTAGATAGCGCTAACAAACCAAATACAAATTTGAAATTTAATGATACAAATTCGGCCAGAACTTCCTAAAGACAAATAAATTTTTTTTGGAAAAATAGTTCCAAATAAGAGAGTGAAACGTTTAAGTCATTGTAATTAGCGTTTAAATCAATGTAGTTTAAAGAAAATTGCACTGGTGTTTTCGAGAAGATTGCAAAAAAAAACAAACTCAAAAACATATTCTGTCACGTAATACAGGATTTCCGGTTAACCAATTTTCTTCAAATTTAAAATCCTAGCAATACTTCTGATGTATATTAAATAATTATATAGATTGTAAAACAATCTCGAAGTGGTAGATTGTAGATTGTTGTAGGGGGAGTGATGCAATCTGACCTGAAAGATCCATTCTACCCCCCCGGAACCTTCTCAGTACACTGCTGGCGTCCAAGCAATGTCCTCTAGCTATAGACAATAGTGCCCATCACCGAACAATGAGTTGTAGAAGCTCCTAGGAAGAGAAAATCTAAGGGCAGCATGCTGGATTCGATCCCGGGGCCTACGTGTTGCTAGTCCAGCGCTACTTCTGAGCTAATCCCTTCCTTCTCCCTTTGTGTACCATGCTACACACTTTGTATACTATAATTTCCTTGCCTGTAAATAGTAGAGCGTGTAGTGGAGGAAAGAAATGCAAAAATAACTGTTTTGATAAATAGTTCAGAATATTTGGCAATATTTTAAGTGTATCTTAGTGTAGTCAAAAGAGTGATGTACTATTAAATAAAGGTAAGTGCTATTGAAGAGATAAAAGGGACAAGAATCCGTTAGGGTAAGACAAATGCCACTTGGCCAACTGTTTTGTAGGAGAAAAATCCCCCACTAGAGCAGAGTATTCTTTAAAAGAGTCTAAATTCTGCTTTCAAACAGAACAGTCTAATTTGGACATTCAATCAGAACAAGTTGTCTCAAAAGTCGCTTATTTAACTTCAGTGCCAGTTATAAGAGCTTAGCATTTAATCTAGATAAATAATTGATTTAATATGCTTTAAATTCATTTAGAGAATAATATATTTATTTTAATCTAGCAATGTTTTCTTACTTATTTCTTAATACTTCTCTTTCTTAAACATACACACTCACAAGCCCCTTTACAAAACCGTTCGTGCTATACAGTACTACAAACATACAACAACACATCGTACCAAACACATTTCAAGTGTATGTAGTTTGAGGATATTGTGTACTGTTCTGCCGAAGTGCATGGATTACTGAGCTGTGGTAATCCGTCGGGTCGCTACTCCCCAAGTAACTGCATGCAACAGATATCCCCCTTGCGGGCATTTTTTATAGTTGACATACGCGAAAACAAAAAATTATGTTTACATAAATTAAGAAATAATATAGCCCGGAAGGGGTATCTGTTGCATGCAGTTACTTGGTGAATAGCGACCCCACGGGTTACCAAATCTCAGTACTCCATGCAATTCATCAGAATAGTACAGAATACAGTTAAACTACATCACTCTACACTTTACAGACAAGGGACAAACACAGTACACAAACTAGGGTCTCCGTCCCTGGTTAATTGGCGAATGCCAAGGGAGAAGGAAAGGATTAGCTCAGTGGTAGTGCACTGGACTAGTAACGCGGAGGTTGTATCGAGCTTTAATAGAAAATAAAGAAGATTTCGGTACTCATTGCGGGTTGAACTTAGTGACTTGTTTTAATTTATCTGATCTGAGTTTGTGGTTTAAACTAAAAGGAGAGCTCTTAAATCTAAATGGAGAGGGATTCGGACAAGGAGTATTGCCAGGTATGTAATCCAGCATTTGCTGACTCGCGAAAAAGATTCTTCGGCTGTGATCTCATTTCTGGTACTTTTAGTGTTAAATTGTTTTCCACCTCAGATCGGTTATTGCTTAAGTTTGCTCGTCATACTTGGGGCATAAGAAATTTAAGATTATCAAATTAAATATTGTATGTACTCTTCACAAAATGAATGTACACTTTTTTAAACAGTATAATCCAGAGAATTTAATAATTTTTTTTTTCTTTTTGTCTCTTTTTATTTTTATGTTATTTTATTAATTTCTTTTTCTATATATTTTTTATATCTCTGTATTTTCTTTGTTTTTTTGTGTAAAAGTTTCCTAATTTATATTTTACTTATTACATTATTGTTTAATTTTTTCTTTCTATTAATTTTTCATTTTTTTCTTCTAGTTACATTTACATATTACTTTGTTTCAATTGCAAACAGTTATTTTATTTTTGTATGTATTTTTAATATTGTATTTAGGACAAACTCTGGCAGACGGCTTTAGCCATGCCTATTGTACTTATTTTTATATATCAGTTTTTGTATTTATATTTCTTTTGTATAATAAAGTACTGTTTAAATAAAAAAAATAGTAACGTAGAGGTCCCGAATCCAGCATGCTGTCCTTAGATTTTCTCTCTTCCTAGGAGCCTCGACAACTCATTGTTCGGTGATGGGCAGTGTTGTCTGTAGCCAGTGTTGTCTGTACACTACTTGGAGAAGGCTGTGCATTGGAGAAGGCTGTGCATTGGAGAAGGCTCCGGGGGGGAGGGGCACAATAGATCTTTCAGGTCGCAGTGCAATAATTTCCTACAACAATCTACAATCTACAAGAAATAATATGAACTACAATTCTGATATTAAATAAAATGTAAAATGGTGTAAATATACGAGGTGTGTAAATTAAGTAATGAGACTGATTTTTTATCTTTTTTTTATTCAAATAAAATTACAATTCAACATTTTCCCTTTCAAAGTATCTACCTTGGGAAGCCACACAACGCTGAAGACAATTCTTCCATTCGTCATAGCAGTGCTGGAACTCGGATACTGGAATAGACTTCAGTTGGTCGGTTACGGGTGTTTGAATATTCTCCAATGTTCCAAAATGACGTCCCTTGAGGTGATTTTTCAATTTGGGGAACAAAAAAAAGTCACATGGACTCAAGTCGGGTGAATAAGGAGGCTGAGGAGCCACAGGAATGTTATTACTGGCCAAATACTCAAATTTCTAGAAATCGCGGTGTGACACGGAGCATTGTCGTGATGCAACACCCACTTGTTTTTGATGTTTGGTCTCATACGCATGACTCTTTTTCGAAGTCTCTCAAGAACTTCTCGGTAAAAATGTTGGTTTACCATTTGGCATTGAGGCACAAATTCTTTGTGAACGATTCCTTGGCTATCAAAAAAGCAAATCAGCATGCATTTGATTTTTGACTTGCTCATTCTTGCTTTTTTTGGCCTTGGAGAGGTTGAAGTGTGCCACTACATGCTCTGACGCTTAGTTTCTGGGTCATACTCAAACACCCAAGACTCGTCTCCTGTAATAACACGTTCCAAAAAATTGGGATCGTTTTCAATTGCTCCCAAAAAGTCAAGGCTCCTTTCCTTTCTGATGTCTTTTTGCTCTTGTGAAAGATTTTTCGGAACCATTTTTGCACAAATTTTTCTCATCCCCAATTCATTAGTCAAAATTTGATGAACGGTTGTGTGAGTCAAATTCAACTCTTCGCCGATCATTCGGACTGTCAAACGACGATCTGAACGCACGAGATCGCGGATTCTGCCAACATTTTCGTCGGTTCTTGAAGATGAAGGCCTTCCGCTGCGAGGCTCGTCTTCAATTGATTCCCTTCCTTCTGCAAACGACTTAAACCACCTAAAACCTGTGCTCTCGACAAAACATTGTCTCCATAGGCCTGGCACAGTTTTTCAAACGTTTCCGTTGCACTGTGCCCAAGTCTGAAGCAAAACCTGATAGCACAACGTTGCTCGTAATTGATGTCACACATTTTTAAAACGCACTGAAAAAACCTTGCTGACAAAAAAAGTCACTACGGACAGTGCAACAACTCTAGCATTTTCAAATTTGCACTGGACGTGTATCAGATGTTTACTTGCCCTACCACGCATGCGCCGTGGTCTCCAGTGTTGCCAGATCGAACACTAGAAAATCAGTCTCATTACTTAATTTACACACCTCGTATATTATTTTCCCATGAAAAGGAAAAACACCTACGAAGATTTCCGGCCAAATCTACCAAGAATTTAATAAAAATAATTACAAGAGTTACACCTTTAAATTTATTACATTATGCTTTTTTAGTGAATATTACAAAAAAAAAAAAAAATCTTTTTTAAAAAAAATACAACTAAATTTTAATAAATGAAAAGTGAAAGTTTTTTATAAAATATCCCCCCCCCCCTAAACCCAGAAAAAAAACCAACCAAACTTGATATTGAATGACAACTTTCGTGTTTTTTTTTAAAAAAAAAAGAAGCACAAATTTCGAAAGATTAACGGAAATTGATAACACTTTTATAATTTAAATATATAAAAGTTCAAAAAAAAAAAAAAAAAAAAATACATTGACGGATATACCATTTTAACAAACAATTTAACACTCCCATCCGGTTTAACAATCTAAATTTTAACAAGATATATATTATACAGATAAAAATAAATAAATAAATTAGACAAAGATATATTGCAAAATGTATGAGCAAATAGTTGACGACTCTTTTTTTTAGTTTCATTAATATATATTAGTCTTTTAACTCATTATTTATTCATCTTCAGTCAAGGGTGGGGTGGGGTGGGGAATGACAAATTTGACATTAAATACAAAATCATATGTCTGGCTGTCTGTCTATCTCTAAGACTAATCTTGTTTGTTTTACAAGCAAAAAAAAAAAAAAGTGTCTGATGTGACACACTCATATAACTTTCACTTACTCTGTAATTAATAAACTTGGAATTTTTACTCAACAATTTAGATCGATAAACAAAAATATAGGTATTGGTGGAATTGATGCTGGTTCTCAGCACATAGTAGGGAACAATGAATGTGATTGTAGATTGTTGTAAGGGATTATTGCACTGCGACCTGAAAGATCTGTTGTTCCCCGGGGCCTTCTCCAGTGTTTAGCCAGCCTCCAAGCAGCGTTCTCTAGCTACAGACAACACGGCCCATCACCGGGCAGTGAGTTGTAGAGGCTCTTAGGAAGAAGAAATCTAAGGGTAGCATGCTGGATTTGAACCAGGGACCTCCGCGTTGCTAGGATCAGCGCGCCAATTAACTAGAGACGGAGACTCTAGTTTGTGTACTGTGTTTGTCCCTTGTCTGTAAAGTGTAGAGTGTATGTAGATAAAGTGTATTGTGAATTGTTCTGATGAAGTGCATGGTCGCTAATCCCCAAGTAATTGCATACAACAGATATCCCTTGCGGACTGTCAATGAATGTGATTACATTGTTAGTCCAGAAATCAGCCAATAACACTTGGAAATCCCTGTAACTCTATTCTGATATAAGCGGCTAATGGCTCTTTAGATTTCGTCCTGGACATTTTTTGCCGGATATCTACGACGGAAAAAAAATTGCGAGGAGCATCAGTTTGAGTAAAAAAAGGCTTTCAACAAGGGGCACTGTAAACTCTAAAGGGATACCTGAAGAAGCTAGGTTCAGAACAGGAGATGGAAAAGATTCCAATACACCTTCTAACGGAATGCAACGCTATTCCATCCAGAAAAGGTTTAACCCGGGAGAACTCGCACCGTGAGATTTTCTCTCACGCTTGAAGAAAAACACTCATAATCCGGAAGTGGGAGTAGTTGGAGGTCCTAAGTTTCGTCTAGCTGAGTTTTTATCTTTTGTTTACTTCCTCTTGAAATATTTTTCCTCTCAGTCTTGTGTTAGCTTCAGGAGAGGAAGTTAAACAAAACTATTCTAAACCGTGAGTGAATCTCTCACGCGCTAGTGTTCGCGTTACGTTTATAATAAGTAAGTAATTTTCTGTTTTTATAACATTTTTGATTTACTGGTGACACAAAATTAGCTTTCCTTTTGAATTTTAGATTTTTTAAATTCAAATGAGTCGTGGCAAACATATGGCCGAAAATTGGGAAAGCGTTGTACGATATCTGTAAGTGCCATTTTTCAGGATATCAGGATTTACTTTATATTTTCCTGGTAATTTTATTTATGTTAATTTTTTTCGCTTAGAATATTTGTCATGGATTCGTGATCCCGAACAGGGTAAAACTGAAGTTCTCCCCAACCTTGTAGACAACGAAAACCGCTTTGATGCTCGGAAAGCTTCGAAAACCGGTAAGTGATTCAGAACAATCAGGGATAAAAGAGAAAGATGAACTCGAAAACGACGATTCTCGGAAACTGCTTGTTTGGTAACATTAAAACTACAGTTTGGCATGTTTCCGCTCCCCGCGAAAATGTGCGCAGAAGGAAACAAAACATCGTTATCCATCTTCCAGTTGTGAAAACCATTGCAAAGCAAGCTAAAACTCCGTTGGAATGTTGGAGTTTTTTTTCCCCCTGATTCCATAAAAGAGGTACTGGATGAATTTATATCCAAATGTAAACAAATTACCAAGTTGGTGAATACTGTACTATAGATGAAATGTTGGAACCGTTTTGGGGACGTTGCAATTTTCGGCAATACATCCCTAGTAAACCAGCAAAATATGGCCTCAAAGTGTTTCCATTAGCAGATGCACGTACACCAAAATGTGCTACCTGTCCAAAATGTGCTGTTACTGAATAATTCAACACAAATTATATTTTGTATATTGATTTTTGCTCCAGTTTTTTTTTAATAAATAAAAAAGTGTTATTTATATTTTTTATATTGATATTTGTTTAAGTTTATGTGTGTATTTATATTTATAAATATAATGTCGTTTACTTAATTGGTACTTAGAAGCTAATAATATTATTATGTGGTGAAAAAATATGAAAATTGGGATGTGAGAGAAAGTCTCACGCGCGAGTTCTTGCTATTCATTTTTTCTAGCGAGTTCTCCCGGGTTAAAAGCTTGGATACATATCAGGAGGATATTGGAAGAGGAGATGTCTTCCACAGAACTTCCCGAATCTTGAAATGATATTTTAGAGAAATAAATTGGAACAGCTATGTCGGCTACTTATGTAGTAGTAATGACTCTTGCATGCATCAGTAGGGGAGGCATAAGAAACCTTTTTTGCTCCCTACGTATTATACATACTATGCGCATACACATTATGCGTCAATAAGTATAAGAAACCTTAAACCTTAAGAAAAAAAAAAATAAAATCAATTTTTTATTTGTTAAAGGGGTTGACAAACATTTAACTATTATATATAGACACAGTTGTTTATAGGGAATATTTCACTACGACCTGAAAGATCTATTGTGTCCACTCGGAGCCGCCTTTTCAATGCAGTTTGCAAGAGGCTCCCAGGAAGAGAAAATCTAAGGGCAGCGCAATCTACTGGACTCGAACCCGTGGCTAATCCCATCTTTGTTGTACATTTAATGATTTAATATTGTTATCTCTGTTGTGCGTTAGTTGAAATAAAAAAAATAAAATAATAAATAATTAATCTAAGAATATAAAATTTTCAATAAATTTAAAAAATTATTTTTAATTTTTTTTTTGTCTGCAAGTGAAAGGGATTGTAAACAAATTTTTTTTGTCAACCAATTATTATTTGTAAAATTATCTATCAAACAATTCAGCTTGTTTATGTGAGTAAATAAATGATAAAAAAAAAAAAATACTGATATAATAAAAAATAGCAAAATAAATATTTATTATGATATCAATTATCCTTTTTCGTCTTACTTTATAAAATAAATTTAAACACGAATGGTTTAATAACAGTTTATGACTAACTTCCTTTTTATTTTTTTTTATTATTTTTTTTTTTATGTATGTCAGCCTATATTACAGATCGTTCGAATGCGTGTATTATTAAAATAATCCTACAGGAAATGTAATATTAAATAGAATTAAAATAATCTTCTTTTTTTTTCATTTTTTATTGATATCAATTATTGGTAATGAAATGGAGTAAGTAGGACAGTAGTATTATTTCTTTAAACAAGGTTATTAAAAATTCAGTCCCTGTATGTTCGTAATTGAAAAGTAAAAAAAAAATCTGGTGTGAAACACTCACACAACTTTCTCTTACTCCAGTTCTCAAAATTATAATTGACAAATTTTATAATTTGTGTACCAAATTTGAATGAAATTCGTCGAAAACTGAAAAAAAATGTTCAGTAAAAGCGCCCTTCCGGTTTACTAATTTTCTTGAAATTGAATTTCAGCCATCTATTTATTTCTAATTAATTATGTTTGGATGATAGAATTGTATAATCAACTATGATAGCACTTTAGAGAAAAAAACATAACCCCACCCTTCCCTTAAAAGTGCCCTTAAAAGAATTTAGCCAAAGAAATGTTTTAAATAAAAGATGTAGATCTTTGCATGTTTAATTTATATATGAAGTTTCAAAAAAAATCGTCGAAGCCATTTTTGAGAAAATCGCAAAAAAGTAAAAAATCCAACTAGTAAAGTGGTACTTCCGGTTGAGGAATTTTGACGTACAACGTAGTATCAGATCCCATGGTGTTACCTAAACGGAATGTCAAGTTTCAACTTTCTTTCTACGGTTTTTCGTTTTTGAGCTATGCTGTTCATATACATACATACATACATACACACACACAGACCATTTGCTAGAAACCACTTTTTTGGACTCAGGGGACCTCAAAACGGATATTTCCGGTGATAACTCGATATCGAAAATTTGACACGATTACAATACTTCCTCTTACTAGGAGTAAGAGAAAGTAAAAAAATCTAGAAATGTATTTGCTTTACAGGACCGAATATCCTAAATGCTAAAAACTGAAGATAAAAACTGTTCAGTAAAGTCGCACTACTTCCGGTCAACCAAAGGGGCGGATTTGGTGTAATGGTTATGAACATGGACTTGGAGGTTCCCAGTTCCATTGCCGCGTATAATGTTAAATTTATATTAGCTTAAGCAAAATGTTAATACTAGTAAAAGTATGTGGTATCCACAGCACCAAATTTGAACTAATAAACTAATATAGCATTTTAGAGGAAACCATAACCCTATTATCCACAAAATTCCCTCAAAAATGAATTTAACTGGTAAAATTTTTAGGTATAAATTATAGCTTTTATATGCTATACAATATTTTATATGGCTTTTATATGTTTCTTTATATGTGTACTTAATATAAAAAGTTTAATAAAGGAAAAATTATTTGATCTATTTAAAAAAAAAAAGTTTTTTTTTTATTATTATTTTTTTTTTATTGTTACACCAGCGTTATCTACGCTATAAGTAACACTGATAGCACTAGCACTGCACTTACATAAACATGCACGCACTCGCATTCTCCGAGGAGAGAAGCTACCCAGCGGTAGCACTCCCTATAAGCTGAGCTAAATGCTCTCATCGCTTGAAGAAAGAAAATCGCGAGGCCACTGGCGTTTTAAACGCCTGGGAGGGTTATCGGGAATAGTGCGGGAGGATAGGTGACGGACTAAAGGATTAGAATGGGACTGCAGGGATTGATGAAATTTATTATATCGGGTTCGGGCGACTAGATTAACGAAAGGAATTTCAAGATCTCTATGGATGGTTAGGTTGGAAACATAGTAAGGAGCGTTAACGATGGTGCGAAGGATTTTGGATTGAAGGGATTGTAGTCTTTGGAGGTTGGAAGGTTTTGTTGAACCCCATAGCTCAATGCCGTACGTCCAGATGGGTTTTAATATTGAAGTATATATCAGTCTTTTATTGTCTAGTGACAGTTTAGATCTGTTGTCCAGTAGTCGTTTCAATAGTCGATAGCGTCTGTTGAGTTCAATTCTTTTCAGTCGTGTGTGAGGGTTCCAGTTTAATATTTTGTCTATGAACAACCCAAGCTAGCGAACGACATTAGTGGGTGGGATAGGAATTAAGTTGTAATAGATTGGCGAAAGAGTGATGTGGCCTAGGGTGAATGCAATATTTTGGGATTTATTTTCATTTAGTTTGATATTCCATCTATTGAACCATTTCTCTAAGGAGAAGAGATGGGTTTGGAGATTTCTATGTGCTATTACTGGGTCTCGGTGAGAGGACAGAATTGCAGTGTCGTCTGCATAGGCAAGGAGAACAGTTTCGGATGGGTTGGGATATCTGCTGTGTATATTGTGTACAGAATGGGACCAAGGATACTGCCTTGCGGAACGCCCGCTTCGGCTTTATGGATAGGAGAGACTGAGGTTCCGACTTGTACCCGGAAGTAACGGTCAGTCAAATAGGACTTTAGGATAAGATAATAGGTAAACGGGAGGATGCCCTTAAGTTTCCAGAGCAGACCCGGGTGCCATACTCGATCGAAGGCTTGCCTCACATCGAGGAAAAAAAAAAAACGGAAAAATTTATTCAGTAACTGATTCTTCCAGTTGACTGATTTCATTCAAAACCTTATTACCCATGCGTATTAATCCGGACAAGATCAAGGTAATGAAAATATGCAAAAAAAAAACCTGGGATTCCTATGAAGGTCATTAGGTTAAAAGATAAAATAATAGAAAGAGTGGAGACCTTTAAATATCCGGTATTTTATCCATCGTAGTATGCATATTGGTTACGGATTTTACTCCATTGTCAGAGCAAATTCACCAAGTTCGTATAGAGAGTTCATTTCAAGGAAATGTTTCTGTTACACTCACACTTGTTGGTTGTATATGTATGCGGGAAGGTTATAAGGTTATGTTACTATGTATGTGTATGTGTTTCATGACAAAGTGGAATTATTATAAATTATGATTAAGCATTAGAAAATAGTGTGTAATAAATAGCATGTTTTGAAGGATACTTTATTACTAAATTTTAATAGTGGTGTTAAGCATGCTCAGGGTTTTAACAAATCATTTTAACAACACTATTGAAATTTAGTTATAAAGTATTCTTTAAAACATACTATTTATTATAACACTATTTTCTAAAATAATCTTATAACCTTCCTCCATACATATAACCAACAAGTATGAGTCTAACAGAAACAGATTTTTGAAGTGAACTCTTTACACGAATTTGGTGAATTTGCTCTGACGATGGATGAAAATCCGAAACCGGTCAGGAACCAAAACAATATGCATGCTACGACGGATAAAATGCCGGATTTTATCCAGCATTACGGACACACCCACATTTTCGACTTTTAAATACCTTGGACTTCTCCTGCAAGAAAATGGTTTCTCGGATGGAGAAATAATGGAAAGAATGAGGGCAGCTAGCCGGATGTTCGAAGCGGTTAAAACAGGCTTTTTAAACCGCCGAGAGGTGACCAAGGAAATAAAAATGGCTGTGTTTAGAAGATCGGTTCCTACCAATCCTGACTTACGCAAGAGAAATCATGGACCTTGACTACCAAGAATTATTCCAAAATACAAGATACAGAAAGGTAGCACTTAAAAAAGGTAGCAGGTAAGACAAGGAGGGATAAAATTCGTAACACGACGATCAGGGCCCAACTTGAAAACTGGTCAGCCATCGAAAAGCTAGAAGAGACGGGGCACTTAGTGCAAATGGCCCCAATCGAGTAGCAAGGATTTCCTACGGTACAGGGCAAAGGTGGATGGCAGGAGGGAAAGAGGAAGGCCCAGACTGATATGGGAAGCGTGCAAGAGAAGAGCAATAGATTGGAAGAAAAGAGAAGAATTAGCTACACGACAGGCAGAGATGGAAGACGCTCTATAAACAAACCCCCAATACTATGTAAACAGCAAAATTGGTATGATGATGATGATGACCATATTATCAGGTCCAACCCTAGCACTTAACCTAAATTTGGAAATAAACTTTTTACGATTTTCCGTTTTTGAGTTATGTTACAAATACACACAAACACACTGACTAATTTCTAAAAACCATTTTCTCGAACTCAGGGGACCACTCTAAAGAGAAAGTAAAAATCTGGTGAGAAACACTCACAAAACTTTCTCTTACTCTAGTTTTCAAAATTGAAATTGACAAATTTTATAGTTAGTATACAAATTTAATGAAATTCGTCGATGTTCTTCGAAACTGGAAAAAAACTGTTCAGTAAAAGTGCACTTCCGGTTTATTAATTTTCTTGAAACTCGAACTTTTTGTCATCTATTTATTTCTAATTAATTTTTTATTTTGGATGATAGAATTGTATAATCTACTATGATAGCACTTTGGAGAAAAATATAACCTCACCCCTCCCCTAAATATGCCCTTGAGTAAATTTTCCCAGAGAAATGTTTTAAATAAAAGTTGTAGATCTTTGTATGTGTAGTTTATATACCAAGTTTCAAGAAAATCAACGGAGCCATTTTTGAGAAAATCGCGAAAAAGTGAAAAAAAAAATCATTTAGTAAAGTGGTAAAGTAAACGCACTTCCGGTCATCCGCGTTTTGTCAAATTCGGAACATCAACTATATATTTAATTCTAATTAATATTATTTAGATGATAGAATTGTATATTAAACTGAAATAGCCCTTTAGAGGAAAACCTAACCCCATCCCTTCCCCAAAACTACCCTTAAATGAATTTTTCCAAAGAAATATTTCAAACAAAAGTTGTAGCTCTTTGTATGTGTAAGTAATTGATGTACCATGTTTCAAGAAAATCGTCGAAGCGATTTTTGAGAAAATCGCAAAAAAGTAAAAAAAAAAAGAGTAGTAAAGTGGTACTTCCGGTTAAGGAATTTTGACAGACAACTTACAGTCAGATCCCGTGGTGATACTTAAACGGAATATCAAGTTTGCATTTTCTAAGATTTTTCATTTTTGAGCTATGCTGTGCACATACTTTTTTTTGAACTCAGGGGACCTCAAAACGGATATTTCCGGTGAAAACACGATATCGAAAATTTGTCACGATTACAATACTTCCTGTTACTAGAAGAGTAAGACTTTGTTAGAAGTAATGATAAAGTTTCAAATAATTTTTATTGCATTAAATAAGTACATCAAATCTTAGTGTATGAGTTTAGTGTATGAGTTTAAAGTTAGTTTACTATAACTAAAAATGACAACATTAATGACTTTTCATGCTATTAATTAACTATAAATGAATAGTGAGTGACATGTCTACAATTTATTTTAGTTGATTAAAATTGGCACCAGCCAACTGTAATAAGGGCTGGTGTGTTTAAATATATATAAATATGTAATGATGATATGATACAAGTGGTTACAAGGACAAACATAATGTTCTCTAAGTTATTATTCAATAAAATGGTCTGAAGTTGGTAGAACTTTTTTTCTAAATATTACTCCACTGCAGCAAGAGAATGTATAGCGATCTGTTAAATTTTCGCAATAATGTTCTCACCGGAAATACTTGTTTTGAAGACTGAGCATGAAAAAAAAAAACGTTTTTAACATTAATTTTAAGCCAATGATGCGCGAGGTGTGGATGGATCAAGGTGGAAACGAAAAATCACAGGAAGTATCGAAGTTGGTATTACGATTAGATACCCACAGCATCCGGCATGAAAGTTTCGAACAAAATCCATCATTTAAAGTGCGACTTCACTGAATTAGTTTTATTCCACTTTTTCTCGTTTTTCTTTAAAATGGCTCCAATGATTTT